>CM076572.1:1095510171-1095725745 GCA_034641835.2 Pinus albicaulis | reverse complement strand
GCTCATGGTATTGTTTTGGCTCATGGTATTGAAAAAGGGGCTCATGGTATTGAGAAAGGGTAAACCTATATAAAGAGAAGAAATTCATTGTGCAAATCATGAGTGTGGGTGCAAGATGTCTGAGCTTGAATGAATACTTCTCTCTGAAGTATATCTGAATGGAAAGGGTTACAGTTGAATGATAGATCTGAATGTATGATGCACCAATGATGAAGAAGGGGGTCTAGATCTGAAATGTACTTATATTTGCTAGATCTGTTTATGAAATGATTAGATCTATGATGAGGCGAACATTTGTCTGAGGTAAAGGGTAAAATCTGAAGTGATGTATCTGTTGTGAAGAATTGCAATGACATAAAAGTCTGAAGATCCATACGCTAGTTCACCGAAGAGGAAGCGCGTATATACGCGGCTTCGCTGAAGAGAAAGCGCGTATGCGCAATGAAATTAGCTCTGTAATATGTACAGAAGTATACGCTGGTTTATGTGAACGAAAAAAAAAAAAAAAAAAAAAAAAAAAAAAAAAACGTATATACACGGTTTACACGTTGAAAGGAAAGCGCGTATGCAAAATAGGGTTTGCTGAAGTCTATGGTAAGAAAAGTCTGATCTGTTCTGCTGGTTTACAGATATTTGTCAGTGAGTTATATGTATCAGTTTCATGTTTGACTGTGCTTAAAAGTATGGAGTGGGTCCACCGAAAAATATGATGAAACGGTGGCTCGCAAGTGGTGTCCTAAAGGAAGTTGGATCCGTTGTGAAAATTGATGAAACGTGGTCCATAGAGGTGCCGAGGGTTGTAGCCTTCAGTCAGGGGGTCGTAGCTCCCTTCCAGGTGAGGCTGGTAAACGAGATCAGGGGGTCGTAGCTCCCTTCCATGTGAGGCTGGTAAACGAGATCAGGGGGTCGTAGCTCCCTTCCAGGAGAGGCTGGTAAACGAGTCAGGGGGTTGGAGCTCCCTTCCAGGAGAGGCTGGTAAACGAGCGCAGGTGGGTGCCTGCGTGCTGGTCAAGTCTGCGCCAGCATATATGTTGTAAGATGTTTTCTCTATAATAAAATATTGAAGGCTGAGCAACTGCAGCGGTGGTTTTCTCCCGACTTGGGTTTCCACCTAAAAATCCCGGTGTTCATGTGTGATGCTTTGTGTGATGGTTTATTCTGTTGTTACTACACATGTTTACTGTTAACTTAACATCAGATGAATGAATAGTGCAAAGAACTAAGTTAATAAATATCTTCATATTTAGATCTCTGCTAATACGCGAGTTGTATGAAGGATATCCGCGTGTATACGCGAGTTTACTAAAGGAAAGTAGCGTATGGGTTTTAGAGAGTGAAAAAGTAAAAAGTTTTGAATATGCAGTAAATACTGATTCACCCCCCCTCTCAATATTTTTCCCAACAGGGCTAGGACTACAACCAAGTCTTTAATTACCCCAAGGCACTTAAACCTTCGAGAATTGAAGGAATATAAATCTTTATATTCTCAATTAGTATCTAACCCGAGGTTATCCATAATTTATTTAGGCATCATATTATGAGAAGCCCCCAAATCCAACATACAATTATGAAGATTCCAGACATGGATTTTTAGTCTGATGTAAAAATAAGTCACCAAAATATTGTCTTTTTCATGTTGAGGCCTAAGGGTGATTTTAGGGGCGTCATCTTGGATATTGATAACATTTTTCATTTCCATTTCTTGGGGAGGAATATGGGAAGTTTGAAAGAAAGTATTGATTTATTGTTTGTATCCATGGAGGCTAACAACTTCAGCTAAGGGCATACTAATCTTAAGCTTATTTAGTTCATTTTGTAAATTAAATTTATGTGTTGAGTGAGGATTTGAATCATGAGGGATAAGGTTATTTGTTGCATATGGCCTTTGATTAAGCAGAGGAGGGCTTGGGGAGGTTTTTCCTTTTGAGGAAGGTAATCCCTCCTAGGTTTGAGGTTATATTTATGGTGAAATTTTGCCTCCAAGTATTCAACGACTCGCTGAAGATTAAGATCCAAAAAATGTTGTTCTATATAATCAGTTGGGTTATGGGTACAGTCACAAAAAGAATTTATGGAATTCATATTTGGATAACCCTCCTCCTCGAGGTTCATTAATTGGCTAGCCACATCATTGTAATACTCTTTGATGAATTTCACATTACTTCTGAGAGGAGGTTGGATATGAGGCTCCTCTAGTAGTTTTCCTCTTTGTAATGCTTCAGGAGGATTAGGATGGAAGTAAGGAACTTGATTCCTAGGTGGGAAATTTAGGTTTCTATTTGGTACATTGTGACAAAAATTCAGTTGGAGTGGTGGATTAACAGGAGCAGGAGCAGCTGACCTCTTTCTGACTTCAAGGTGTTGGATTTTATTAGTTAAAGATTTGATAATTTTATCCATTTCTTCTACTTTCAGATACTAGGAAGATGAGGAGGTAGGGAACTGAGGAGATGCTTAAATAGTTTTCTTATTTCCTTCAGATCGACTATCTCTACTTAGTCATTTCCCGGTGGAAATGATATTTCATTCACAAGAATAGCCTATAGTTTGGGTGTCAACTAAGGTGGAAGGTTCTCTCTCTTGCAACGTGTATGATAAATAATCATCGAGAGTTGAAGAGTAAGAAACAATTGTTGCAGTATCCGAAGAACAAACATCGATTGAAAGTTGATTGTAAAATTTCATAAACCTTTTATTGAATTCAGAAACAGATTCATCAGGTTTAAGCTTCATGGTAGAGAACTTGGTTATCCGTAGTTGGTTAATTTTTTTGACGTCGAATTGTTGAAGAAAAAATTCGACCAACCTATCCATAATTTTAATACTATTGGGAGCCAGGGGCCTGAACCACTTCTAGTCTTCCCCTTATAGACATTGCATGAAAATTCTCATGAAAATTTCATCATATTCAACATCGAGGTTTTCACAGTAGTCCTAGAATTTTAATACCAGATCTTCTATAATTCTCTCTCCTTATTTGTCGAATATAGGGATGTTTTTATCATAATTAGGGAGTATATCATGAAGAGGCCCTGAAATATTAAGGGGGTGGTACTGGGAATTTACTCAAGCAGTCATGGGTGGAGGTGAAGTAACTAAGGACTGGTAAGGCAAAGGCAGAGGGTTATTCCAATGCATAAATGAAATAGGAAGAGATTGAGATTCAGACTGAGAAGTTGATGATGAGGCTAGTGGATAGGATTCAGAAATAGATAGAAATGGTTGGGAACTTTCTCATATTCTTAGATTAGGAGATAGGGTATGGATTTGTCTAAATTCTTCAATATGCCTCCTTCTATTGGAAATAGTGACTAACAACTCATGTTTGTCGAAAGGTTTATGAATTATTTTAGATGTTGTAATATCCCCCAAATGGGATTGCTCAGCAAGGCATGCCTGAAAAATGCATTTTTCAGGAATGGCTGCTACAGGATTTGATACCAAGACCTATATCCCTTATATCAATGTATCTAAGACCGAAATCCAAGAGGAGGCTCAAAATAAATCACTCTAGGTGGGTTAAACAGGTCTCCCACACCTAGTTGTCTTGAGAAAGTGCCCAATGATGGGACTGTAGCAAATGCAAGAACATAAAATGGAGCAACATCATTATTTTAATAAGCCTGATTACATGAAGATTTGAATAGCCAAAAAATGATGTTATAGAAGTAAAGAGAGTACAAATCCTTGAGGAAACAATCACCCAAGCAAGGCAATGCAAGCATCTACAACACATGTACAAGAATTTGGAGAATACTGTTATGTATATATAAACTCGGGCTATGACTGTGTAGTTTATAAGAGGTACTACTGCAGAGATAATATCATTACAATAATATGATAATGTATGGCTCAAATAAATGGGGTAGCAAGCTCTAAACCCCTGAAAAATAATAATACAACAATCCTTAGAAGGATTGGCTGAAATATACAAAATGGCCAAAATGTCGTAGTTGCTGGGTAGCAGCTGCAACTCAGAAACCAGAAATGGATGAAGATAGCTGAAGATGCTGCATATGATAGCTGAATCTCATCCAATGTATCTCTCAGGTGAAATGCTGATCCAATCCTTGAAGGTCTCACCCTCCAAAATAGTGGAGCAAGTCCCCATTGCAAATATGCTCAGAAAAAACGCAGTCAAGGAGAGGGACTGCGCTATAGGTGATGGGAAATGCTTGGCCTGATGCCAAATATCTGCAATCAGCTCCTAAATCTTCCTCACTAACCTCCCAGAGGAATATATTCTCCCTCCTCTGAAAGATGAGCCAAGGAAATGGTGTTTTGGAACCCTCCACTGCAACACCCTGCAACACAACGTTTCCTGCTACAAGAATAACGTTATAGCTGAAGGAGGTGGCTTCGCCTTGAGCCTGAAATGTGGAGAATGAATTACAATCCCTCAAGAGGCCTCTCAAGAAGGGAGAAGGATTCCTAAACAGGAAATCCCTCATGCTAAGCAGCACATCAATCTCAGTTAAACAACTGAAGATAGCAAACAGTCATGCAGACCAAATTCTATATTCATCAACATATCTTTCTATGGCTGCCTTGTCCTCGCTTTATACAAATGAAAGCCTTCTTGCCTTGGCCCCCACACATTAGGGTTTCCTCCACCAAATTATCTTCCCTTAATTCACATTTTGTTGTCTTCTCAAGTGAACCACTCCCTCTATGGCAGTGTTGTTGACTTGGTCAAACTTGACCTTGTCCTCATGCATTTGCCCCTTTTCACACTTGAGGGTGAAAAATAGAGCTACTCTGATGATCCCTTTCACACTATGAGGGATTTTATTCCTACTCATGGGCCTCCTTACCCATTTATTCACCTCCTAGCTGATATAGGCAAAAATAATGTTCAAATTAGCTTCATGCTAAATTTGGGAACATTACAGATGTGGACCTAGTTATTCTTTCGGGAGTATCCAAATTGAAAATTTCCAATGATTTAGGTAACCTAATATTATTATTTTATTATTTTATTTTTTAATGTTATATCCTTCTGTATTTATTCTTATTTTTCTTTAGAGCCAAGATAAATACATAGTAGAACTCGAAAATTGAGGCATGATTAGAAGAGTACCTAGTCGTCAACGAATGTGCACCTTCTTCGTGAGCTCAGGACCTCGGTTGTTGTTGTTGTCTAGGAATGTTGGGATTCGATTGTGCACATTCGTATTATTTCACCAACACTTCCCAATTTTGACGAAGCTCCTCGGGACTCTGAGAAATCTCCAAGGAGAGTTCGTACAAATTGTTTAAAGCACTGCTTTGATTATCAAGACCGAAAAAAATATGTGGCTATAAAGGATCAGGAATAATCATTAAATACATTTAAGCAAATATTTCTTGTTTGTAGAACAACTCAAGAACAAATTCACTAAGGACTATGGAGTCCTCTCGCTCTAGGTGTTTTAGGTTGACCACCAACACACCACAGGGCGTATCCCTGACTATATTTATACAATTTTCAAAAAATGAATAGAATAAGGTCACATATTAATTAAGAAAAGTATTGTATTAATATTTTGGAATTAACATAAGGAATCTCAATCGACAACAAGCAATGAATGATACAAATCATGTGTCTAGGATAAACTTAAAACATTTTAAATAATGTAAAAGTAAAATAAAACAAAATGAAGAAATATATTACACAAAACACAGCAAGTATAGATACTTGAGATAATAAGCACACTTAGTGGAAATTGTAAGAATATTACAACATGTGAAAGTATTCTTTATCTCTCAATTCAATTATTCGATAATGGATGAATCCAATAGTAAATATTAGAACTCGAAAATCATGAATATTAAAGAGAGAATATAAAAATTTCAAAGTTTTACTAATATCTCAAATATATAAATATTATAGACACTACAAATAAAGAAAACATCATAGTTAATAATATGTTAGGTTAAGATTGTCATTAGTTCTAGAGGCAAGCTCCTAAAAATATTCTTCAATCAAATTCCTATTATTGCAATCACTGAATTCGATAGTATGAATATCAAAATATGAAAGACTGAATTAAAAGGGACTACCAAACACGGAAAAAGTCTTATATTCAACGTTCAATTTTTATGAAAAAACACACGTATAAATTAAAGTTATCAAAAATGCAGAGTCGTTTCATTCAAGCGAAAAAAATATTTGTATAAGGTATAATCAGATCCATATAAAAAAATTGTTCTTTTTTCAACAACCCACCAATTACAGGAAATAGATTTTTAAATAATAAAATCATAGGTAATTGTCTCAGAAATAATTGTCTAGGACTTAATTAAATGTCATAATTGAAAAAAAAAACTTAAACTTTAAATAAATTAATTAAAACATTATGATCACCTATGTGTCTTAAGACCCTTATTTTTATTTGATGTGCCTATAGGAGAGGAGATTTGAGCTCCGCACATTCTGACTATAGGTTTTTGAGTTGTGATCAAAGGTATCTCACTCTAATCCTCTAGTTGACCTATCATCGGTCTCATTGGTTGAACAGGTTGAACAAATTGATTGGTTGAAGATGTTTGCTCCATAATAATATTATGTTTTATGTGCTTTCTGACCTTAGAAATTTGATCCAATTCTGTCGTTGATAGCCAAGGAAAATTTTTATACTTAGTTATCCCTAGGATCAGATGATCTCTGATTTGGTAGCATGCCATGGGAATATTTTGTATTAAACTATTGATTCCAACAAGGATGGTGAAATCTCTATAGAGGGCATTCACTACAATAGATCGTGAACCAAATTCCTCCTAATGTATGGCTAAGAAGCCGAGGTCTTATTAAGTACTCTTCAAATTATCATTAAATTATTCATTGGATATCAACTAGTTGTCCTTTGCCTAGAACGATGGGATGCCAAATCTATTGAGATAATTCCAATCGATCCTAAAATCCTCAATATCCTTAAAAACTTTGTCAAACTCGTCCCACATGAGTTTCATCACATTATTTTTTTATTTCGTCATACAAATGGAAAATATTTGTTCATCCCTTGGAGGCAAACTCAGCTTTGCAAGAGTATCATCTTCCAAAGTATTGATAAAATCGATGATTGGATTAATATGTTTTAGCATTTCTTCCAACGCTAAATCTGTGATTTTGGCCTCTAATTTTTTTCTTTTAATTATCTCCTTCTCACAGTCAGAGAGGATCTCTACATAGGCTCTTACCGTTGAAATGTTTTGTTTAATATCCATCCAGGTCTCTTATTTTTCCTGTATCAAAACTTGTCCTTCTGTGGTGGTCACTCTGATCACTTCCTGTAAAGTCTTTATTTCATCTTGCTTACCCTTAAGTGTAATATGTATTTGTTCGATCATGTCATTCTTTTTCATTACTAAATTTTATTCCCTTGTTTCATCTCTTTGTTTCTCTAGTTTGGCCTCTTCAAGTTCTTGTTCCAGCTGAGATATTTTTATGTGCAATAACTTTGAGTCTTTGGCTTCTGACGCTTGGGAGGTGGAAATATATTTATAAAATGTAGTCTTATGGTCTACAATATTTTTAAGCTGTTCTTCTCTAGCGCGGGATGACTCCTTCAATACCTCCATCTATCTACATGCTTTTTCGGACTCTTCATCCTTAAGTCAGATGGAATTTTTCATCTTTTGGAGTAGAGTTTCAACTTCTTCTCTCCTTTTGAAAGTTTGTATCAAAATATGGGGGTCATAATATGGTATCTTCATAATGGCCTAAATGTCTTTGATCTATTTTTCCTTTTCCTCCAACAACTTCTTAAATGGCCCAATGTCCTTGGGCTGGCAAGATTGGCGAATTACAATGTCCTCCAATTCTTTTATTCGATTATATATCATTCTTAGAGCCACTCATGCAATGTGTAATTGGTCAAATGGATTTTCAAAAATTTCTTGCATATTTTTGTTTCCTTCTGTTGAATCGAGCAATTGTCTAGCAACGATCTCTCTAGCTTTTCGATACAAGTTGATTACATCCATTTATGACACTTTCACCAAATTGATGGCCAAGGAGGACGTACGAGAACCTAACATCTGGTTTCTTTCCTAGTTTCATATGAGCTATGGTGAGGTTAAAGGTATTTGTCTCGAAATCGGTAGAAGAAATAAAACTAGTTACGATTGTGGGGACCACCTCCTTTAATATTGCTAATTCTATCAACTAAGACTACTCATATAATAGATCTAACTCTATGCCCATTGTCAACATTTATTTTGATTTTGAAAAATTGTTCTTGATGCATAGGTCTTGCGTCCCATAATCCTTTGGCTTGGCATCTTTAAAAACTTGTTGCATCTCTTTGTCTAATTTCTCTACTTTCTATTCAAACAATTCAGTATCAACATCACCTTATTTCACTTTTACCCGAGATAATGCCAGTGTTGGGTGTAGAACCTATGATTTTATCTTTATTTTTGAAGCAAGTGAGGCGAGTTTTGACAGTTCAGTCCCTGTTTCATGAAATTTAATTTTGGTGGACATTGGAACTTGGTGGCATGTTCCTTCGTTTTCTATAGGTGTCTACATCACCAATTGTGTGTGACCATCCATCCAATGGGAAAAGGGTGTTGGCCAAATTATCTATCTCTGGCTTGTTTCAATTCATGTAAGTTGATAAACGTGTTTGCTTTCTTAGTCCTAAAATAACTGCTAAGGGATCATATTGCAACAATCATCCTGTGGCATTTTTGTTCTTATAAATTAAAGGAAAAATAGAATAAGGATAACTAAAAATTTGTCCCTTTTTCTTTGAAACAAAATGAAATTCATTCACAACAATCTTCTACCTAAGAACTTCATAAGAAAAAAGTAAAGGTGAGATATTTTTTAGTAATTGGAAAGGTTTTTTTTCAAAACCATACAAACGAATCAAAGAGAAATCAACGTACAGGAACCAACTCCATATAATTTCTTCCTTAGTGAGTCTGAGGATTCTCTTTTGTTCTCCTAAAATCCTGTGTACGACTTCTTGAGAGATTTTAACTTTCAAGTGAAATGAAAAACAGACTATGTACTAATCATATGAGTTAGGAAGACACTCTCGATATATTACATTAGTCCATCTGAAAACCTCCTTTTCCTTATCATTCTCATCTTTAATATTTAGGATAATTTTAGTATATAGGAAACAATAAGGAAAATCAAATGGATCAATTATCTACAGTGACGAAATGAGTTGAATCAAATGGCAGTAGAGAGTTTGACTATTATATCTCAAACTAAGTATTTGTAAAATTTGATTACCTGTTGATCCAACTTCAACGTAATATTATGAATAGCTAAGGAGATAGACTTATCCATTTTCAAATCATCTGCCACCCTGAAAATAATAGCGAAAAGAGATGTTAGAGTTTGGTAGAAGGGTTTTAACATATTGGTAGACACATGGAATTGTAATTTTAGCTTGGGGTCAGGGATTTGTGGTAAGCTTAAAAATTTCCAATTTATCCTCCTTGGCCCAAGTAATGAATTCCTATTCCAACGACTTATCTGTTATGTCAATCCTTGAGACTGGGGTGCCAAGCATTTTAGAAACCAATTCTTCATCATGTTGAATAAAAACCTTGCAGTCTAAAGAAGAAATGATATCTTGTTGCTCATGTTCAAAATACTTAGCAAGAAATGCATTCTCAATTTCTTATTTGGCTCTGCTACTACCTAACCTTGATCCTTCCTTGCCTTGTCGCCCCCTTGTTCTGGGATGGAGTCCAGGTCAAAATGGATAGGGGGTAGTGTAGCGAAAAAAAATCCAGACTTTAAAATACATAGGTATTCATCGAAGATGTTAGAAGAGGAATTTAAATTTGTTTTGAGGGTGAGTACATATGTTAAATGGTTTATAGTATCCCTAACACCAACTAATTCATTCATCAAGGCCTCCTTAGATGAAACTTCTAAAATTTTTACACTTTACAACTATGTTTATGGGTGGCTAAAAAATCAAAATAATGGATAGGAACTTACCTAGTTAATGGAGGGAGGGTTTTAGTTTCAGGCATGCCCATAGAAGATAATTCTCACTATTCACAGGTCGTTGAGCGACATGCAAAGAAGGGAGGGAAAGCGCGAGTGAATGACAAAACGTTGGCAGAATTACATTTTGATTAGGTTAGGCCATTAATTAAAGAAATATGAAAACTACCACTCTACAATTAGCAGGTTATATGTAATATTCCTAATTAGCCCAAGCTAATAGGAATATTCTATTTTGCTTTCATTTTCTTGTTGCAAGAATAAAATTGTAAAGGAGGATAAATTAAACCCCTAAAAGAGTAAAATAAATCCATGCCCATGTGAACAAGGTTAAATATGGGTTGCTTCAGCAAAACACTCTTATGTGTGAGAGGGATTAAGTCATTTGACTAGGTCAAATGGACCAAATCAACAGTGTTGTCTAGATACATTGAACCACCTAGATGCCCAGTGCAGTTTTAGTTGGAGGCTAATCATATGAATGCAGCTAAATCATTGAGATGGTTTAGGGTTTGGCAAGGATTCCATCTTATTTAAGGAGGAGGAGGATAGCATGAGAGGGGTTTTTGATGATATTATTTCTGAAGGATTTTTCTGCTTAGACACTTCTCATTCTCTAGCGGTTTAGCTAAGAATAGTGTTGTTTAGCACTTGGGTGTTCCTAATCAGGAATCCCACCTCCTTCCTTGAGAGGTATCTTGGAGGAGTCTTGCATTACTTGACCACTATTAGGCATTTGGTCAAGCTCTTCTTCCAACTACAACGCAGATCCTATTGAGGGTTTGGTTTTCCTTGTAAGCTGCAGCAAGTGGAGGCTAGATCTCTCCATATCTAAGCCATTCTAGTGCCTCTTTTCAATGAGAGAATATTTTATCCCCCTGGAAAGAGATTATTGGATGAGGAGAGCTCATTTTCAGATCTTGGCATCAGGCCACATCATGCTCTAGAGCCTAAAAAGTATTCCATATTCCAGAACTGTGTTATTTGTAAGGAGAAAGTTGCAAGGTCTTTTGGCACTTCAAGGAGGAGAGATCTCTAGTGTTGGGATTCTTCCCTTCACTGTGGTGATCCATGGATTACATATCTAATCCATGTTCCATTTAGATATGATCTGAATATTGATGTATTAGCTTCAGAAATTTTGAATCATTCTGTAGATCAGCTGTATTATATCTCAGATCTATTCCATTTACTACATTTTCTGCTGAAAATCCCAAGGGGCTTTTGAAGAGGAGACTCTATAGTGTATAGATCTGATATAGATCTATATTTTTGTACACAGATATGATCTATATCGGAAGTGTAACTTAAAGCTCTTTTCATCTAATAAAATAACATTGTCAAGCTTGTACAGTCATATCATATGGTTGCAGCCTCTTATTTTGGGCATTTCTTCATGTAAAGTTTCTTGTTTTATGTTCTATGATGTATGGGCTTCAATATAATCTTGGAATGCTAATTTAAATGACATTATTGAGCCTACATATTGGCCTCCTGCATATATTGGGCTGAACTGCGCTATTTTCTGAGCAGTTTTGTCACATAGTGCTGCAGTCCCTTCTTTGGGAAATTTTCTAGCTATACTAGGTGTGGGAGATCTGTTTAACCCACCTAGAAATATTTGTTTATTATATCCTCTTGGATTTGGGTCTTAGATTATTATATCTAAGGGATCCAAGGGCTGATTTCAAGGGTTGTAGCATCCATTCCTGAAAAATGCGTTTTTCAGGCATGCCTTGCTAGCAATCCCAATTTTGGAATATTACAGTGGTATCAAAGAAAATTTCTTGGCACAGCCTGTGCTTTGCTTATTAGAGAGCCAATATGTATTTTCATGGGAAGAAAAAACTGATGAAGAAGTGTGGTTACACCGAAGACACAGAAGTAAAGGGTCCAAACCCTTTATCTAGAAGTTTGCAGAGAGAAGAGTTCTCAAAAACTTTTTCTCAAGCTATGCGTAAACTGAAGGAAGATATTCGCGGGATGAAGAGGGAAAGACATGCAGATCCCTTAGGAGGATTATTACATCAAGAAAGCCCCAGTAATTCCTACCATGTGTGTGAGCATTCAGTCACACAACTTGATCTGCAACGTTGGAACATGCCTACTTTCTTGTCAAAGAAAGAAGGAAAGGGAGGAACACCAAAGGAGGAATCTCTTGGCAATTATCTCCAAGAATATGAGTCCCTATTAGAGAGATTCAAAGAGAATCTCAGTTTCCCAGAGTTCTGTCAACTCAAAGAAGCAAGATCCAGCACTTGCAGTAGAAGAAGAAGGTGCCCTCAGCACACTTTGGGTAGATTCTCTCTACCTACTTTTGATGGATCACCTAAAGACTCAGCCAAGTCTTGGGTAAGGAAGCTTGACACATAGTTTCAGCTACATCAAGTGTCAGAAGAAGAAGCCTTGAGAGTAGCAACGCTGCATCTTCAAGGGAAGGATTATGCCTGGTAGCTATTTGAGTCCTCTTCCTTAAATGGGATAAACATATTTTCTTATGCAAAGTTCACTAAGATACTAGTGAAGAGATTTGATGTGAGACATGATAAGACTTCTTGGGAAAGGAAAATCAAGCCCAAGAAATCTGAATCTTTGCATAAGTTGGAATATTCCATGGAGCCAACTCTAGTCTTAAACATTGTTGAGGGGGTTGAAGATTTGCTGCACAAATTGCTAGAAGCAAAAGCCCCACTACAGCAAGATCTCTTTTCTCAAAGAGAAGGCATGAGGATTCCTTCCTCATTAAGAGATCAAGAAAAAGGATCTCTTGATGATGAAGTATCCTCCAGTAAGGAGGAGAAGGGAGAGGAAGAGAAAAGAAGATCCTCCAGCGCTGTGACAGCAGAAGGATATCTATTTTCAGTTGGAGATGGAGATGAAGCAATGGCTTCCACTAGAGGGGTTCTTGCACCTTTGCAAGGATTTCCTAAGGATCTTCCATATGGAGGACAAGAGCAGCATGTGTCTTTGTTAAAGGAAAATGAGACAGTACAAAGGAGGGATCACCTAGCTGATCCACTATCAGAATATGGGGAAAATGCTCCAATCAGAGGCACTCTTACACCACTAAGAGGGGTCTCCAAGTTTCATAAGACTTCCAAACAGAAATCAGAGGTGAACTTGCGCTATGGAAGAAAGGGAATGTTGATCCCATCTGATAAGCATGGGAGTATGAACCATGAGGCATCATTGTCTTATGGAAAACCACCTGGGAGACCACCTGATTCAGATTTGGTGAAAGGTGTCCCACATCTTGATGCTCCACTCATGAGTCCAAGAAGGATTGGAGCATTAGAAGATAAGGCTACAACGTTAGGAGGCTTGGGTAAGCTCAAGGAGAAGGGAGATCTTATTCCCTTAAAATCACCACCCACTCTCCTATCTGGATCTGCACTGTGGAAGGAGGAGATAAACAATATGACATACATTCCTATGGATGTATCATCAGCACTGTCATTGTTGAGCAGTGTAGATCTGTATTGGGAATCTCAACTGCTTGTACAGTATTCTAAAGATCTTCACACATGTATGATACTTGATGACATGCTGCAAGAAGAGGGCTACTTAGTCCAAGGAGGATTCATCTATCATCATGGTAGAGTCTTCTTGTCTAGGGCTTCTAAGATCAAGCAGAAAATACTACAAGGAGCACACAAAGAGTTCTTTTTCAGCCATATGCAGTCAATGAAAACCTACACTCTAATCATGAGGAGCTTTGATTTGGGAGACTTGAGAGAGGAACTACATTAGCACTTTCAAGAGCACATGAACTATGTGGAGTTGGGGCAGCCAAGGGACTCTATGCAAGAGTCATTTCAGCCATCTCTCCCTCCTTTTGAAAGAGGAGAAATGTCCATGCACAACTCCGTGTGTATGAGCGACTTTCATGGTAAAGAATCTGTTCATGTAAAGCAAGCTTATTTTTTCTGATTATTTATGTTCTTTTACCATTTGTATGCAGTCCATGACTCCTAAAAGGAGCAATGTATCATGTAAATCTCATGGCAATTGTTGGGCCACTTAAAATTCTGAATTTGGCCACTCCCTTGATGTGAAAAGGGAGATTTATTTTCATGATGGGTGCTTCCCAAAGGCACCAAATATATCTCACATTTTCTGCAAGAGTGAGATGACTTGGGCAGAAAGTAAGTGGTGGGAAAACCACTTACCACATCTTGGTTTGATGTAGGCAAGGGATGCTCTGCGCTAGTTCCACATGTGGGACTATGATCCACCTCCATGTACACGCATTTTTGTTTGTTTGTACATTGTCTTGATCCCCTACATTGATGATGTACTTGTACTTTTCATGGGGATGAATGGAGGAAGGAGGGAAGGCATGCGTGTGCCCTATGGGATGACTACACTCCATGTACTTTATGTTTTATATTTCAGGGAGGGAATTGGGCAAACCATGGTTGTTTCATGTGATTCATTGTTTCCTTATGGGAGGAGTTGTTTGCACCTCATGAGGACATTATTGGGACAAGTCATGGATGGATGGTTTGGTGATCTCTTAGCTTATGAAAGAAGCTTATCCCTTTTTTGTGACACCAATGGAGGAGGAGATGATTTGCAACACTCACCTTATCAGTTGCTTGAGGACAAGCAGCATTTTGGAGGGGAGGACTATAATATTCCTAATTAGCCCAAGCTAATAGGAATATTCTATTTTGTTTTCATTTTCTTGTTGCAAGAATAAAATTGTAAAGGAGGATAAATTAAACTCCTAAAAGAGTAAAATAAATCCATGCCCATGTGAACAAGGCTAAATCCAGGCTGCTTCAGCAAAACACCCTTATGTGTGAAAAGGATTAAGTCATTTGACTGGGTCAAATGGACCAAATCAACAGCGTTGTCTAGATACATTTAACCACCTAGATGCCCAGTGCAGTTTTAGTTGGAGGCTAATCATGTGAATGCAGCTAAATCATTGAGATGGTTTATGGTTTGGCAAGGATTCCATCTTATTTAAGGAGGAGGAGGACAGCATGAGAGGGGTTGTTGATGATATTATTTCTGAAGGATTTGTCTGCTTAGACACTTCTCATTCTCTAGTTGTTTAGCTGAGAATAGTGTTGTTTAGCACTTGGGTGTTCCTAATCGGGAATCCCACCTCCTTCCTTGAGAGGTCTCTTAGAGGAGGCTTTCATTACTTGACCACTATCAGGCATTTGGCCAAGCTCTTCTTCCAACTACAACGCAGATCCTATTGAGGGTTTTTTTTCCTTGTAAGTTTCAGCAAGTGGAGGCTAGATCTCTCCAGATCTAAGCCATTCTAGTGCCTATTTTCAGTGGGAGAGTCTTCTATCCCCCTGGAAAGAGAGTATTGGATGAGGAGAGCTCATTTTCAGATCTTGGCATCAGGCCACATCATGCTCTAGAGCCTACAACACATTCCATCTTCTAGAAATGCGTTATTTTCAAGGAGAAAGTTGCAGGGTCTTTTGGCACTTCAAGGAGGAGAGATCTCTAGTGTTCGGAATCTGCCCTTCACTGTGGTGATCTGTGGATTACAGATCTAATCCATGTTCCATTTATATCTTATCTGAATATTGATGTATTTGCTTCAAAAATTCTGAATCATTCTGCAGATCAGCTGAATTAGATCTCAGATCTATTCCATGTACTACATTTTCTGCTGAAAACCCCAAGGGGCTTTTGAAGAGGAGACTCTATAGTGTACAGATCTGATATAGATATATATTTTTGTACATAGATCTACTCTAGATCTGAAGTGTAACTTACAGCTCTTTTCAGCTAATAAAACAATGTTGTCAAGCTTGTACAGTCATATCATATGGTTGCAGCCTCTTATTTTGGGCATTTCTTCATGTAAAGTTTCATGTTTTCTGTTATATGATGTATGGGCTTCAATATAATATTGGAATTCTGATGTAAATGACATGATTGAGCCTACATATTGGCCTCCTACATATATTGGGCTGAACTGTGTTATTTTCTGAGTAGTTTTGTCACATAGTGTTGCAATCCCTTCTTTATGCAATTTTCTAGCTGTACTAGGTGTGGGAGATCTGTTTAACCCACCTAGAAAGATTTTTTTCTGATCTCCTCTTGGATTTGGGTCTTATATTATTAGATATAAGGGATCCAAGGGCTGATTTTAAGGGTTGTAGCATCCATTCCTGAAAAATTCTTTTTTCAGGCATGCCTTGCTAGCAATCCCAATTTTGGGACATTACATTATAAAGATGAGTATGAATCCCATTATTTAAGAAAGTCATGCAAAATAAAACCCATGCAAGTTTCGGTCTGATGACCGTTGGATGTGTATGAGATGAACGATCAGAATTACATCGGGTCAGCAGAAAATGTTATCGTGCTTGCATGTTTTGGCCCGATGTAGTCTGTGAGCCATTGGATGAAATTTGGGTGAATGGTGGAGATATATCGGGTGTAGATATTATAGTTAGATTCCATGCATCTTTGCATGCAATAAATAATTTGTTCCTATTGATAAGGCGACGTGAAATTTTATCATTGAAAAATTAATCGATAATTTATGCTCATCGTGAATAAAAAATTATTTAAAATTCATGTGTGACTCGATGGGTCGTCGTGAGATGATAATATTATGAAAATGCATAATCAAACAAGAGATTCATGCACTCGAGACTATTTCCTTTTGACTTAAATAAATATAAAAGGGGTGTGCTCATATAACTTAGGATTAATATTTCGGGAGGTTAAGAGGGGGGTGAATTTTGTTTGTAACGGAAGCATAGAGAAGTATAAGGCCATATTTTTGGCCAAGGGGGGACCCTTAGGTTGAAGGAATTGACTATGAGGAAAAATTTTCTCCTATAGTAACGTACTCATCCATTAGATTAATTCTTGTTATGGATGCTCAGATAGGGTGGAAGATCCACCAAATGGATGTAAAAATAGATTTTCTGAATGGAGTTATTAAAGAGGAGGTGTACATCGAGCAACCAAAAGGATTTGAGAATTTTAATCAAGAGTCTCATGTGTGCAAACTCAAGTGAGCATTGTACAATATCAAATAAGAACCGCATGCTTGGTACACCGTGATCAATAGATATCTCGTCGGTTTGGGCTTCACCAAGAATGAAGCAAATGCAAACACCTATCATATCATGGTAGAAGGTAAATTTTTTATTGTTGTCTTATATGTCGATGACTTGATTTTAACTAGTGATGAACAACTGATCAGATATTGGAAGGAGGACCTTGCAAGATAATTTTAAATGAAGTACATGGGTCTCATGCACTACTTCCTCAGATTGGAAGTATGGCAAGGTGATGCGGAACTGTTTGTCTCTCAAGGCAAGTATGAAAATGAGATATTACATAGATTCTACATGGATAGTTGCAAACCCATGGAGACACCTCTAGTGACCAACTAGAGGAAGAAGGATGCCACTTTAGGTGAGGAAGTGGATGCTACCATTTACAAGCAGCTAGTGGGTTCACTAATGTACCTTGTGAACACACAACCAGATATGTTATATGAAGTCAACCAGTTGAGCCAAGTTCTGATCATGCCAACCAAATTATTTTGGAAGGAAACTGAGCATGTTATGCGGTACCTTAGAGGCACTACCCAGTTTGGACTATGGTATAAACGAAAAAAGGGAGTGAATTTGTGTGGCTTCACAAATGCAAATTGGGCAGGGGAGTCCATCAGACTGAAAGATTACATCAGGTGGAATTTTTAATGTTGGGTCCGCATCATTTTCTTGGTACAGCAGGAAGCAGATATTTGTGATGCTCAGCTCGACAGAAGAAGAATACATGGTTTCAAGTCAATAAACATGTGAGGTGATCCAGATGAGAAAGATACTTGTTAGATTGTTTGGTCGTATGAGGGATCCAACTATGCTCTACTGTGATAATCATAGTTTCATAAAGCTCTCTGAGAATCCTATTTTTCACGATCGATCCCAGCATATATATATCGGGTATCACCATTTACAAGATAGTGTGAAAAGGTGAATGATGTTGTTGTAGCACATTCTGACATAGGAATAATATGCTAACATTTTTACAACGGCCTTTTCAAGAGGGAAGTTCAATTTCCATGGTGCCAGAGAGGGGTGGTTAATAATACCTTTCTTGCTGAGAGGGATTGTTGAAAAATGCAGCAAGAAATTCTCAATTTGTTTTTTCCTTGATTAAATTGAGAAAATTTGAATTTCCACATCAACAGACAACTTGGATGAAGTTAACTTGTGTGACATGGCTCGTGTCACCCAATTTACTCATCAAATTAGAGTTGGAGTTATATTTTAGTTAATCATGTGTAATTTCTAATTTGTAGCAATCAATGTCATTTATCTAAGGATGTTTCAGTTAAACTAGTTCTAACTATTGAAGGAACTAATGGAGGGTCAATTAAGTAGTGGGACTTCAGTCAAACTCAGTGATCATCCAGTTAACTGATCAATCATCCCAAAATAGCTATTGCATGTATAGAATTTGAGTTCCCCAGGCTTGGTGTAGATTCCAAGGCAGTTTAACATCAATTGTCGACTAGACTTCAGTGTACATGTGTTGCATGCAGTTAGATGATTAGCCTAAGGAATTGTGCAATACATTTTGGATAAATTCCTAAATAATAGGGGCCTAATTTCTCAAGGGGCCTAATTTATCAAGGAACAACGCAAGGAAATAGGATCTAAATCAGAGGAAAATTTTGAATAATTTTGGGCCAAATCTTCTCAGTGAGAAGAGAGATAGGTTATGCCCTTTCATTTTGTGCTCAGTTGAGAAAATAAATTTTAATGCATCTTTATTCATCAGATTAATGCAAGAAAGAAATTGGGTTTTTAGCAAATTTCTTTTGTTGAAAATAATAGCAAGAAACGGTTTTGATTTAATTTTCCCTTGAATTAAATTAGAATAAAATTGCAATTCCACATCGCATGACATCTTGTATAAGTTAAATAAGTTAGGATGACTTATTTGGTTCAGTTAATTCGAGCTTAGGGTCAAAATAGAGGCATGTAGAGAATATCCTACGTTATAGGATCCCTGGTTGAGTTTATTTTGAGTTGTAATTAATTAACTAAATTTATCTGATTTAAAGTCAATTTAACTAGCTCTAACTCATGGAGGAACTAGTGAGAGGTCATAGAATGAAACTTGAACTTGAACCACATCTAGTGATCAATCCTATAATTGATAATTCACTCATAAATAACTCATGCATGTCATTTCTAAGAAATACCTAGTTGAGATCTGAGCTCAAGGGAAGTGTACTATCAGTTGTATAATCATCAAAATTGTCTAGGTGGTGCATGAAGTCAGAGGAAGGTCCCTAATGGATTACGCAGTATGGATTGGGAATTTTCCTAATTAATAGGGCCTAATTACCCAAGGAAATCATGCGAAGAAATAATGATCCTAGAGGGTGGAAATTGGTTAAGTATTGAACCAGGTTTGTGGAGGAATCAGTGAGGCAGATAGAGATAGTGCAGAGGTTTCTTTATAGTGAGAAAATCATCGTAATATTATCATATTTTCTGACTTATGTAATATACATTTAGTGGGGTTTTAAGCTGAGGATTTCCCCAAGAAATTTGTGTTGTGCAATTGAAGTTATTTCTCTTACTCGTTTTGTGATTTCACGATCTTAATTGGTTTCCGCAATTGGTAGAGTAGATTCAAGTATATTTTTTTAGCATATTACAATTATAATTTTGAATCTATGGGATTTTATACATGGTATCAAAGAAGGAATCACTATAGAAGAGAATATTACAATTTTTTTATGAACAGGTGAATCGAATTTGAAGATCTACTCTTCAGGATTAGCAACAGGGTCAGGATGTATTTCTCTGGATTGAGACTTGAATATGCCCTTAAGGGTAGTTCAAATTACATATCTTGGAATGACAAGATGGAAGCAATTTTTGAAGATAACAGGCTAAAGGATTTCATAGAAAATGATATTCCTAATCCTGCAGTAACAAATGCTCAAAATCTGGAAGCATGGAAGAATAATGTAGTGAAGGAAAGAAGGATTTTATTGGAAGGAGTTCGATATCATATTGTCTCGAACCTCCATGGAAAGGAAAATGAAAATCCTATGTGGAAGGCCTTAACATATTTGTTTCAAAACAAAAATGACCACAGAAAGCTAGTGATGAAGGACAAGATCAAGAAGATCAAGATGGAGAAGGGTGACACAATACCAAAGTACCTGACCAAGTTCATCTAATGTCACGTTGAGCTTGGAAGCGTTAGTATTATAGACGTTGAGGATGATATGGTGAGCCTAACACCTTTAGGCCTTCCCAGTAGATGGCACAACTAATAGGATTTGGTAAACAGGAGGGAGAAGCTACCAGAGAGGGATCAATTATGGTTTGACTTGGTACAAGAAGAGATTTGTCAAAACACCAAAGTTGGATCCTCATAAAATAATTATGATGAGGAGAACTATGCCTTGTTTGGAAAGGAAAATAAAGGGAAAGGGAATACATCCCATTCCAAATCATATTTTGGTCAGGCAGGCAAGAAGGACTTATCGAAGATTAATTTTTTTCACTGTCATGAGTTGGGACACTATGCCACGAAGTGTACACACAAGAATCTCGAGAAGAATCCCTTAGGAGGAGCAGCATGTGAATATTCACAATTTGAGTTGGATTTCACTCTCATCTCATGCATGGTGTCATCGGTGATGGGTTCTGTGTGGTACCTGGATAGTGGATCCTTATTCCATATGACCAGAAACAAAGAATTCTTCATCGAATTTGAGGAGAAGGACCTCCAAATGCACATCGAGATGGGAGATTATGGGAGGTATAGCGTGACCGACATCGATATTGTTACCTTTCAGAGGGATTTTGGTTCTCCTCTCACATTAAATATGTCATGTATGTTCCAGGTTTGAAGAATAATTTAGTTTTAGTTCCTATGTTGGAAGATCATGCATACGATGTGATATTTAGCAAAGGAAAGGTGTTCCTTCATCACAGAGCCACGGTATAGGTGAATAATATTGGGTTTCAAGTAAATAAACTCTACAAATTAGATGTAGAAGATTGTGTTTCCTTGAGCACAAACTAAGAGAAGGTGTTGAGCCAATACATCAGTGAGTTATGGCATAGAATATTGGGCCATCTACACCATGGCGCTTTGAAGATCATGCAGTATATTTCTAAAAGACTTCCCAATGCTATGATTGAGCAGTGAGATACATGAAAAGGGTGTACATTCAGGAAGTAAACCAAATCCACCTTTCATGATAAGGACAATCGAGCAAAAGCGATCCTTAAAATAGTTCACTCGGATGTGTGTGGAACATTCTTGACAGCCTCGGCGACCAAACACAAGTATTATGTGATTTTTGTAGATGATATTTCATGCAAGTGTTGGATATTCTTCATGCAGAAGAAAGATCATATTCTCAAATTTTTGTGATTTCAAATCACTTGTCAAGAAAGATACAAGAAATAAAGTGAAGGCTCTCACGAGTGATAATAGTGAAGAATTTGTGTCAAATGAATTCAAGAACTTATGTGCATCAGAAGGAATTCAACGAGAATTGATAGCACCTCATAACACACAACATAATGGGGTTGTAGAATGAAAGAACATAACTATTATGGGAGCAGTGTGAGTGATGTTGCATGATTAGGATCTATTGTTGCACTTGTGGGCTAAAGCATGCAACACAACAGGATTTTTGCAGAACAAAATTTCTCATCAGATTCTCAGGATGAGTAAACTGTTTGGGTTCCCATGTTTTGGCCAGATTGGCAAGACCAAAAGCTGAGACAACATCAGAACCACTTTTAGGCCCTAGGATCTAACCCTCCTGGACCCGGAGAGGGATCTCTCCAAATAGAGCTAAGAATGATATGTCTTTGAAGCTCAAAATGAGATGTTAGGCTAGTTATGAAGCACAAAGGGGGTTTTAAAATGATTTGGTTGAAGGGTTGCTGGGTTGGTTAGGAGATCATAGGCTGAGAAAGTAATGGGAGAAAGGGAACAAAATAGCAGGAGGCTTCAGCAAAGAGGATAGGCCAAGATAGTGCCATCCATTGGGCTATGGAGTCATGAAAGGAAATTACTTGCATCCACTAGCCAAGGCATTCAAAGGGCAAGTCATCTACACTAAAGGATCTTTTAGGCGGATGGTGGAATGGAACATTAAGGAGAGAAAGTGGAAGAAGGAAAGACAACAAATTTTCTGTCTATAGATCAGGTCAGAGGTCATTTAACTCCAGACCTGCTTGGACGTACTCAAAGGCAGCTCTCAAAGGTGGAAAAAGGGGCAGCTTATAGATCGGACCAGAGGTCATTTAACTCCAGGTCTGCTTTAGCAACTCCAAGGGGAAAATAGAGATAATATTACAAAGAAACATCTAAGAACAGCTTCATTCAATTCATACATCAGAGAGCAGGCAATAACATCCACTACACTGGTTAAATTAACTGAGAACCATTCTTAGATAACACATTGAGCAGAAAACATTAAGGGTTGGCAGAGCAGCAACATAAGGCACCTAACAAGGGTGAATCTTATTCCAAACTTCTGATGCGAGCCTGAAGAACATGAAACAATGTGAAAATGAAATAAACGAAGTAAGAATAACATCACCAATAGTAATAGACCAGGATCCTGTGAAATGTGCTTTGATTAATTGATGCAAAACCAGTCATGTACAATAAGCTCAATGGCTAATATAGTCCAGACTTCTCCTCCCAGCCTATTACATACAAGCTACTCTGCAACTCCCTCCCAAGACTGTTCTAACAGTCAAACTGAATCCCTCTAACAGCAACGGCAGTAGCCAACAACAACCTTTTACAATGTGTTCTCGGGAGTTCTTATAGGAGAAAAGGAGAAACAGAATTAGATGAGTCATTAAATGAATCTCATTAAGACGGAGCGGCGGAAGTGTTCATGCCCATACTGCTTAATGGCACTGTGCTGCACTTTGTAATCTGCTCTGGGAAACTCTGTCAGGCCAAGATCGACCTTTGATATGTTCTTGAAGTCCTTATGGTGGTCTGGGACTTTGTGCAACCCTTTGGAATGAATGACATGGATAGGGAAACTGCAAGACTCTCCATAACTCCATCACTTCTATTTAGACAGTCTTTAAAAGCTCTGTCAGTATAATCAACCGTTTCAGGGCTCGAGGAGATATGAGGGGCGCTGTAGGTAGATATCTGTCCTAGAGAAAACGCTCTGTTGGAATACACACATATAAGACTTGTTGTGTGTGCATTAGTCTTCAACTGCGCCCTGGTCCTTTGAATATGGGGTAAATCATTTAATTTCATTAATAACAAGCACCAACCCCCCTTTGAATTCCTTCTGCTGGTCGCTGGCAATGTTGAACTGGCCATCTCTGTGTTGTCTGCGCTGTAAAATAAACATATTATAAACCGGGCAGTGGTGGAGAAATGCTGTGGAGGTGGAGAGATGGTGGAGCGATGGAGAAACAATGGAAACAGCGGAGAGGAGCGGAGAAATGAACGCACAGTGTAAAACCCAAAGTTTAGCATTTGGGCGAATAACACAGGGAAACGGAGAAAAATAATGAAGTGGAGCCACGGAGGTGGGACCCGGTACGGAGATCGCAAATCGCAAGAGCGGAAAATGCGATGGCGGAGAGTGGCACCACACAGAAATCTGCGCTTGCGATATTGCGATGGGGCAGACCTGCGATGGGAAGGAAGATGCGATCGGAGGGAGAATACGATATGCGATAAGTGCGATAGAGGATTTGCGACGGGCAGGAAGTGCGATGGCACGATCAGTCGATCGCATCGCAAATATTTGCGACGTGATAAGATCGCATCGCAAATATTTGTGATGGATCCAACAAACACAACACGCAAAAATGTGATCTGTGATTTGCGATGGGCGCTTTAAGGAGTAGCGCTCAGTCATAGCACTTGGTTACATGGGGACAATAGCCAAAGGGCTGGTGGAAAGGGGCTGAGCCCTATTATAAAGTGGGAAGAGGGTTTTGGCCCATTTTAATGCATTTCGAAGCCAAGGAAGAGTAACGAAAGAGGGAATAAGGGTGAATACGGCCAACAAAGAGCAGGGGAAGGATATAAAGGGGATTTGAGAAGGTTAAAAAGGGAAATAGAAGGGGAAACAAAATAAAAGCTAAGTGGGGAGGAGATAAGAGGGAAAAGGGGGCCTTTGGGCATTTCTCCACAAACAGAGAGGCTTTATAATAGGAATCAGCAGAGGGGAATTTATCAAAGGATAAAAAGCACAAGGAGACTTCAAGGATGATGTGTTATCAGAGGAAATGCATTCCTTGAAGGCTCAAAAACAATTTAGCCCCCTATTTGCTTGTCAAAAAATTTATAGGGGGCTAACATAAACCAGAGGAAGATTTTTTAGGAAAGAAAATAGATATGGCTCACTTTAGGTTTTTTGGTTCATCAATATATTGTCATGTAACCAAATATGCACGTAAAAATCTAGAACCAACAACTAAGTTGGGAATATTTGTGGGGTACATTGACACACCTAACAACTATCAGGTGTACCTTCCATCTCACTGGATAAAAGTGGTTTGTAGAGATGTGAAATTTGATTAAGAGAAGGCCATGTGAATTTCCATTGAGAGGGAGCTTTAGTTGCATGCACTTGAGGAGCTTTTGGCTCCAAAAGAAGAACCTCAAGATGTGGAGTAGCCACAAGAAGAGGAGTACAGAGTGGAAGCACCCACTCATGGAGAGACATATGGAGATGGAAGGAAGCACAATAGATAGGCTGACATATTGATGTTTGATGCTAGAGAGAATGTGGGAGCACCTACATCACAGTGTAGGAAGAGAAGGTCCCCAGAGTAGTGCACTGGCTACATGGATCTTATGAGCGAGAGTGTAGAGACTGAGCCATCCTCATTTGAGGAAGTTATGTAGCAACTAGTATGGGTTGATTCCATGGTAGATGAGTATGACTCCATTATCAGGAAAATTGCATGGGATGTTGTCCCAAGACCAGAGGACAAGTCAATTGTAGGGTCCAAGTGGATCTATAAGGTGAAGCAAGAAAAAGATGCGAGTGTCAAGAAACACAAGGCCAAATTTGTGGCCAGGGGGTTCTCTCAAGTGGAGGGAATTGATTACGAGGATACCTTCTCTCTATTTGTAAGGTACTCATCAAATGAATTTATTCTAGCACCTTCAGCACATATGGGATGGAAAATACATCAGATGGATGTGAAGAAAACTTTCCTCGATGGAGTGCTTGAGGAGGAGGTATACATAGAGCAACTGGAAGGATTTGATACCTTCGACAGAGAGTTGCATGTGCATAGACTCAAGCAAGTGTTGTATGAACTGAAACAAGCATCATATGCTTGGTACACCATGATTGATAGCTATTTCATTGGGTTGGGCTTCACGAAAAGTGAAGCAGATGTAGACCTTTACCATAGTGTGTTTGAAGGTAAATTATTGATTATAGTATTATATGTCAATTATTTAATACTAACAAGTGATGAGAAGCTAATCAAATCTTGCAAAGAGGACCTTGCAAGATAATTTTAGATGAAATACACGGGTCTCTTGAATTATTTCCTTGGCTTGGAAATTTGGAAAAGAGATGGGGAACTGTTTGTCTCTTAGGGAAAGTATGGCAATGAGATTCTGAAAAAGTTGCACATGGAGAGCAACAAACCCATGGAGACTCCTCTAGAAAGGAATTAAGGGAAGGAAGATGCTACTTCATGTGAAGTGGTAGAAGCTACCATTTACAGAAAGCTTGTGGGTTCAATTATGTACTTGGTGAATACACGACTGGACATGTGTTAAGTAGTTAGCCAGCTTAGTTGAGAAATGATTAAGCCAACCAAGCTCGATTGGAAGGCAACCAAACATGTTGGTATACCTCAGAGGCACCACTCAGTTTGGTCTTTGGTATAGTCAGACAAAGGGAGTGAGGATTTAAGGCTTCATAGATGCAGATTGGGCAGGGAGTCCATATGATAGGAAGATCACATCAGAGGCATATTCAGTATTGGGTCAGAAGTAGTTTCCTAGTACAACATGAAGCATAGATCAATTGCACTCAGTTCAGCAGAAGAAGAGTACATGGATTCTAGTCAAGCATCTTGTGAGGCTATCTAGATGAGGAATATCCTTGTTGGGTTGTTTGGTCAATAGATGGATCCGACGATGATTTACTATGATAACCAAAGTTGCATCAAATTCTCCGTTAATCCATTTTTTCATGATAGGTTAAAGCATATCAACATCTAGTACCAGAATCTCAGATATTGTGTGTAGAGGTGGATTATGTTGTTAGAGTACATTCCTGCAGAGGAACAGGATGTAGACATATTGATGAAGGGATTGTCAAGAGGAAAATTCGAGTTCCATAGAGGTAGGATTGAGGTAGCAGATAATCTCTTTCTTGTTGTTAGGGAGTGTTGAAAAATGTCAACAAGAAATGGTTCTAATTTAATTTTCCCTTGAATTAAATTTGAATAAAATTGTAATTCCACATCACATGACAACTTGTACGAGTTAACTAAGTTATGATGACTAAGTTGGTTCAGTTAATTCAAGTTGAGGGTGAGTTTATTTTGAGTTGTAATTAACTAACTCATTTTATCTGAGTTAAAGTGATTTTAACTAGCCCTAATTGATGGAGGAACTAGTGAGAGGTTATAAAGTGGAACTTGAACTTGACCCACATCTAGTGATCAATCAAATAACTGATAATTCACTCATAAATAACTCATGCATGTCAGTTCTGAAAAAGACCCACTTGAGATTGGAGTTCAAGGGCACTGTGCTATCACTTGTATAATCATCAAAATTGTGCAGGTGGTGCATGCAGTCGGAGGAAGGTCCCTAATGAATTGCACAATATGGATTGGGAATTTTCCTAATTAATAGGGCCTGAATACCGAAGGAAATAACACAAGGAAATAGTGATAATGGAGGGCAGAAAATTGGTTAAGTATTAAACAATGCTCATCTAGGAATCAATGAGATAAATGTTGATCAGCGGCTGTCATTGATGTCAACCCAAGTAGCACCAGGGGCTAACCCAATATTGCATTGGAATTTTGGCCTACCAAATTAATATATTTTGGGTCAATAATGCTTTTGATGGTTTCTACTTGTCAAGATGTTTCCGTTGATATATGGCATGCCATGTAATTCTTCACAGTTTGAGAGATATTCATGTTTGAAGTTTGTACCCCCAGTTAGTGGGCTAAAACCCCATGGGTTTGGGGCATGGGTCATTGAAAAGTCATAATTAATATTTTTTAAGCTCCTAAAATCCCTCCCACATTCACTTGTTTAAGCCCCTCTCAACCTAAGCATTTATATAAATTGTGATCCTTATTTCCTCCTTATGCAAGGGATTTCGCCATCTAAAACAGGTCATTGTGGAATTTTCACTCTAACTTGTTTTCTACGAAGGTTCAGAAGCTAAAATTTTTATGAGGCGAAGCCAAAATCCTGAGGACACTGCTGTGAAAATTTCATATCAAGGTGCGCAAAATTTTTGGAGATATGATCTGTGGAAGTCAGGGTTTTTGTAGACTTCTGAATTTAATCGCAAAGAAGTGACCTTGGTAAAATCGTCATAACTCTCTCTCTGAGTATCGGATTGGAATTCTGTAAAAATTTACAGATATCGCACAGAATTTAGTTTGTGCTCTATCAATTTTAGAGCTGAATGAAGAAACAGTGACATGTGGCACGCCATACAAGTTAGCTCTGTTGAAACAGTCCATAATTAGGGCATTGTGAGAGATTGGGTATAACTCTCCCTTGAAGAACCCAAATTGGGTCATACCTGTGGAATTCGAAAGAAGACTCAGAGGACTACTACAGGACCGAAAATTAGATATTTAGGATCTAAAATAACAGATATACACCAGATTCAATATCGAGCTCCTAGAAGGCAAGAAAAATCTAGATCATGTGTTGTCAAGGGTTGCAAATGACCAGACTTTCTATGACAGAAAAGAAAAGCAAGATGCAGCAGAAGGTAGCATGAAAAGAGCAGCAACCAAGGTGCATAACAGCAGCAATAATTTCATTTTATGAAGTTTTCAAGTGGGCAACACTGCATACAATCATTGTAAAGGTATCGTTGTACTTAGTCATTGTAAATACATTATTGTACAAATTGTACTAGTATCTATCTGCCAAGAGTTGAAGAGGCAGTGTCGGGTGGTCTAGGATCATCATTAGGTGGTTGTGTCATATTTGAGGTTATGTTTTAGTGTGTCTTCTTCTTCTACATCATTCTATATCATTGTAAAGTGGACCATTTTCCCTGGTACGGGAGTTCATTCTTCTTTTATTCTTCTCTAGGGTGGTAGGGTGGTGCTAGGGTGAGTTGTAGCTCATTGGGTGTTGGGGCATCCGTTCAGTTGACTACTGAAGAATCTCAAGCATTGGAGCATCCATCCAGTGGGAGCTGGACAAGAATGCTTTTCTAGATTCTAGGAAGTTGGAGCTTTATCTTCAATTGGAGTTGAATATTAAAGAATTATTAGAAAAGCATTAGGTGGTTTTTGTCCCAGAGTGGGTTTCCACCTTAAAAGCTGTGTGCATTTGTGTTCCTCTTGTTTGCTGCTATCATTGTATAAACACTGATAATAATTGAAGATTAACTAATGCTCTAATTGAAAGGAATATTGATTCACCCCCCCAGCCTCTTAGTATTTCCAACAAGAAATAGAGACAGTGTAGATGTTTCTATAGAGTGAGAAAAGCATTGTAATCTTCTCATATTTTCTGACTTATGCAATATACAGATAGAAGGGTTTTTATCTGAGGCTTTCCCCAAGAAATCTTTGTCTTGTGCGATTGAAATTATTTCTCTTACTTGTTTTGTGATTTTGCGATATTAATTGGTTTCCGCAATTGGTAGAGTAAATTAAAGTATATTGTTTTAGCATATTACAATTATTAGTTTGAATCTACGTGGATTTTCTATAGCTTTCCCCGGGAAAAATACCATTTGCATGTGTGCGATTTCTTATTACATATCTAAAATTTTTGTTCTAAATTGTGAATTAATGTCCGTAGAACAATAGAGTAAGTTTGTGTCTTGTGATTTTGATTGAAATTTAATGAGTAGTTGCAAATCTACATCATAATTTCTAAAACCCAAATCTATGGTCATTATAGTTTTACTCATTATATGTATGATTGTTTAACTATGACTTGAAAATGTTTCTCATGTATGTCATTAAATTTATGAATAAATAATAAGTTTAAGTACATGCATAACAATTCATAAAACATGTTAGAATGGTTGCACCAAAAGACACTTTACAACATAATATGATAGAGATGTTGTCATATGGGTAATACTTACATCATCATATATCAACTTCAAAAATACAGAAATTTGATATATACATATAATATAAATCATAGAGACAAAAAGAAAAATAAAGATACTAGATTCACACACATAAAATTACTATATATCATATTTATATAGAAAATTTGTTATAATGCAAATATCAATATCTTAACAATAATGAAAAAAAAACATTTGTTGGGCTAACCCAGGGAGATATTGTAGTAAATAAGCGTAAAAAATTTGATATTAGCTCAATAAAAAAATTTTATAAGGGAAATGTTGTAGTGTTTGTCAATGGGTGTAAATATTTAAATGTCGATTCAATAAAAAATTCTTTAAAAAATTATATGCATTCATATTATTTTTAGAACTCCATATGACAATTATTTATATCACATGGATTAATATAAATAAATATACTTATGTAATTCAAGGAAGTCTTTCCACCAAAGCACATGTAATTCATATGTAATTAAGAATACTTACTAGTTACTACCCACCATTATTTATGCATTTCTTAGCACAAAATACATAGGAGTAAAAGTTTGAGGTTTTCTCACTTAACATTTATTATTAAAATAAAATTGCATATATACAATACATATAAGATAAAATATTATATTACTTATTATTTTATATAATTAAAGTAAAAAAAATGGCCATTCACACTTATCGATATATAGTGATGATTACATTATATAATGATTATTTTATCATTATTATCATATTATAATTATTTATGGTATTATGAGAATATATTTTCATCTCATGAGATAGAAGTGTGGCTAGTAATTCATGTAGGGATATTATATTTCATCACCAATATTGTTTTGTTGTGTTTAGTTGATAGTTCTCAACTCTAGATTTATTAAGCAGAGGAATCAAATATCTCAAGGTGCAAACATCATTTTGAGTTCAAAATTTGAGGAAATTTTTTCACCTCGAAATATTTGATCCCAATGCTTGATAGAGAAAAAGTTGAGAAGAATCTAGATTGTAACAGCATATTGACAAAATTTGAGGTGCAATATACAACTAGTATGGAGAAGATTTAATAAATGAGTGTAAACATTTTAATGTCAGCTCAATAAAAATTTAAGATATGAGAGATGTTGTAGAGTTTGGAAATGAGTGTAAACATTTAAATGTCCACTAAATAAATATTTATTTCAAAGATTATATACGTACATATTAAGTATAGAATTTCAATTGAATTTTCTTTATATCATATGAATTAATACAAATAAATAAATATGTACTCATCTAAATAAATTTATTTACCTATAAGAAATTTTTTCCAACAAAAGTGGTAAGAGTTGTATGTAATAAAGCACACTTACCAAGTGTTATTATCCACCATTATTTATAAATTTATTAGTACAAAATATATACAAGTAAAAAATTGATAGTTACTCCACTTAATATCTATTTTAACACTAAAAAAATTCATATATAAAATACATATAAAATTGTTGGACACCTAATCCTCTATGGGTAGGTGTGGAAGCTAAATGGCCATAAGGAGTCCAAGTGACCTTGGAATGTGGAATCCAAGAGTCACACCATTGTATTATAAATGTACATCTATGGTGAATAATAAGACAACTCACGCTTATCTTTCTGTTTATGCGTGTTTACTCTTTCCTTATGTGTCTGTACCATGCATCTGTTTAACATGGTATCAAAGCTTAGGCCAGTTCTGGGCACTTTCAGAATCTTCTGACCGTCATTTCTATATTTTCCCTGTCAACAATATCTGCTCCACCTAAGCGCTCTTCTGAGCCCTTCTATCAAACCTGCAACACTCATCAAGAATATATCTCTCAACCAGTTACTATTCTTCATTCCCTTCCGCGGGCTGTCAAAGTTTTAATCATTGTTTCTCCTTTTGCGTTGGGTGTTCAGTTACCACATTCCAAGCCTCTAGACTGACACCTCTACAGTTCAAAACCTCTCCCTCTCTCTGCTTATCACCTTCACCTGAAGAGAAGGGTGATCATCGTTGTTGCTCCAGTATTAGATATCTTTGTTGTAATGTATCTAGTGGAATCATAACCTATGGAATCATAACGCCTTTATCCACACGTTTCCCCTCTTCAACATAGTGCTGCTCCATTACACAGTTAGCCTCAGCTCGACTCACCTCTTGTATTACGCTTCTCTCCACCAGAATAGCACGCTGCAGGAACAGTAGCAATACACAGCCTCCTCCACCTACTCATTCCTCCACTCCAACCTCCAATATACGCTCTAAATATTCCACAGTCCCTGCACGCTCTTCCTCGGCACAGTCCCTTGAAACCAACTACTCCATACACGTAGTATCCATAACCCGACTGCTCTTGGCATATACCAAGGTTGTGTTCCTTGACGGTCTCTTGGATACAAGGATTCTTGCCACAGGGATTTTATAATATTTCCACCTTTCCCAATTACGCTTCCTATCTTGTTACTAGGAAAAAGAATGCAATAAAAATTGTCATTATCTCTATTCATTACAGAACCCAGTTCAAATTCAGAATGTCGCCTTTTACCCCTTTCATTTCCTTCCCCATCATCAATGTGCAAGTAAGAACGCTTTCCTGATGAATATTTCTCACCATCCATTGCAATATGGTAGCGCTACGTACAAAGAGATTCACTTCAGAGTAAGGACTTGCACTACAACCCTTAAGAGCATCGTTCCTAATAGCCTTCAAGTCAGACATCAACCGAAGTTGTGCAAAGGATGACATTCTTAGAGCTAGAACGAGGGTTAAGGTTACACCTCTGTTAGCCCCCTAATTTTCTCTCTTTTTACCATTTTTCCCTTCCTAAATTGTAACCATTTACCTCTGTTTCACCTCCTTTATGCACCCTCATCCTACACCAGTCCAAGCATTGTGACACATTTCATATAAACCTTTATTTTTCATGTTTTAATTCAATTTAGAAATAATTAAATATTTATCACATGATTTCTTATTTCTAAGTCACTTTTGTAACTAATCGATATCTCCAAAGGTTATTTGATGGTTAAAGTACTTATCGTGATCACTGATCTTAGTGCAGCATCAGATCTGCACTATTGCCAGCACAATAGATCTTCGCGGAAAATCTGAAACTCCTCGATCACCACCCCGTCTTAAGCCATTTCAGCCACAACAGCAAATGATTCAAAGGCAGCCGAGACTAATCCGTGAAGGGAGAAAGCTGGCTAGCTACAGCCAGTTTTGCAAAACCGTCTTATCTTGAAGGCCGAGACTAAATTCTGCATTTTGTTATGAATCAGTTGAACGATCTTTTTTGGCCTTTGGCCAATAGATCTATATAATTTAAAGTGTAAATAGGACCTAGGAGGAGAATTTTGGGAGCATAGTTTAGAGTGAAGTCGATAGGAAGTAACCAGTCTTTTGTTATCACCTGAATCTAGGCTGGACATTGTATCAACGTATGTATTCGCCTCAATAAATTAATAAAAGGTTTTTTTGCCTCATGTTTCAGAAATTATGTTTCTGTTCTTTTAAGCTGATGAATTAACTGGTGTACTGAGCAGCGTTTTAATTTAAAAAGGGAAACACGTTGGTTGGCTAGGGCCTAGCCAACCCAACACGTTTACCCTATTTTCTATTTTATGTAATGTGTGTTTAAATTATTAAAGTGTGATTCAATTTTCAGCACATGCATTCATGTCTTATTGAAAACGGATCCATCGTATGAAGTAGTTACATTTTCTTTCCCTGCAATTTACTTTCGTGAATTTAATTTTAGATTGGATTTCCCCACCTGGTACAAGAAGGAGAAGCAAACCTGCTCCAAGCACGTTGGTGTGACATTTCCTTTTTTCCTGCAGTTCTGTTTATTTGGTTTTCCACCACCTGGTACAAGCAAGAGAAGCAAACCTGCACCAGTGCATGTTGGTGTGAAATTTATTTTTCCTGAAATTCTGTTTATTTTGTTTTCCACTGCCTGGTATAAGTAGGAGAGATGAACCTACACCGTGCACGTTGGTATGATGCAGCAAGTTTTCTTAATCTACTTTCCGTGATTTTCTTTCTTTCTTTAAACACTTACGACAGGATAAATAATTGTTTCTTTACTTATGCATTTTATTAAAATCAGAAACATTCACTTTTATGTGTGCAATTTGATTTGATAGTAAAATAGCACTAGCAATAATTGAACACTTGTTTTAAGGATTAAAAGCTAAGTGCAGGAAGCTCTGATCAGGTGCATGAACTAGTCTCTTGCCACAAGATCTGAGTGCTCTGAACCTTGAAAATTTCGAGCCCTTGCATGAAGTAAAAAGACTTCATTAAAGACACAATTCATACCTTCTACATAACTCTTTGATCCTGCACTAGTGCAGAAGAGATTAATGCAATAAGAAAATCTTTAAGGAAGCAGGTTTAAGGGCCCATCTAACGAGACTGCTAAAGTGTCTCTACTAAGGGAAAATACACACTCAGTAGATTAAACAACCATTAGATGAAGTGATTGCCTTTTATATTTAATTCTCTCTTGCAAATGCATACTTTCTCATTCTAGTCTTAGATTATTTTTTATGGTTCAAGTTGCCTTCTTCTCTTTTGATTTGATTATGCATCCTTTCATTTAAAGAAAGTAGGGATTTATATTAGAAAGATTCATACCATCTCTGGCATTGCATGTGCTTCGTCTCTAAGTTTACGAATCCCCCGGGTTGAGAAATTAAGTGTTGAGGAGTTTGCTTAAGTGTAATTCCTTCACCCAACATTTTGGCGCCGTTGTCAGGGAGGCAATTTGATTTGGTAAGAATTTTTTTATTATGAAATAGAGGTAATTTTCCTTTATTTTTGCAGTATTATTTCTTTGAAGTAATTTTACTGGTGTTAATTGATTTCTGACAGCATTTTTTAGAAATTGTTTGTTATTTTTATTTTTTTCTTTTCTTTTGAAATGAATGCCTAAGAAAGGTAAGGGTTCGAAGCCCACTAAGGGCCAAAAGAATTATGAAAATAATTTTCATATTGGGTCTCCTTCTTTCAGCATGAAGCCCAATCCAATTCAAACCCATCACGCAGGAACAATCCACCTGGATTCTGGTAATAACAGCTCAGTTGTGGATCAGCCTGTGGAAAGTGGTACAAGTAAGAGGGGAACAATGGTGGACCAAGAAGATCGTTTGGAAGGGACTGGTGACAACCAGGTAAGTGAAGGACAATCCACTTTTATGTTTCCAATTGTGGATCCTGATACTGTGTCACAGATGAAGAATATTCCACCATCAGCTCTCCCTCATTTCCATGGTAAAGTTCATGAAGATCCTGACTCTTTTCTATTTGAGTTTGATATTATGCGTAGAAGTTATGATTATGCAACTGAGGCTCAGAAGTTAAGATTATTTCCTGTTACCCTCAAGGACTCAGCTCTTCGCTGGTTTATGGGGTTAGGAGGAAACACCATAACCTCTTGGGATCAGATGAAGAGAGTGTTTTTGTCTAAATATCAAGAATATTGCAAAACTTGGGACATGCAGGATGAAATTTTTACAATCATACAAGATGATGATGAAATGCTTGAAGATTATTTGGAAAGATTTATGTATATTTTACAAAGGTCAAAACTTAAGCTTGATCTCAACACTATTAGAACCTTGTTCTTAAGAGGACTTACTGATAATGCTAGAAATAATTTGAATCTGTTAGGACAAGGTGATATTTCTCAGCAAACTTTTGATAAAATTTGTAAATTGTGCAGGAAATTTTCAAGAAACCAGTACAGATCCAGTAGAGGAACTCGAAATAGAAATAGAAAAACTAAATCTACTGATGCTATGATTATTGGACTAGAAAATAAAATGGAAAACATGAAAATTGATATAATGAACACTGTTACCAAAAAGTTAGACTCCTTAAAATTTCAACAGAAACTCATGAAGGAACAAGAGTCATTATGTATTTTCTGTCCTAAATGTAGATACAAGCATATTCCTAAAGAGTCTCCTCTTAATTTGAAAGAAACTAATAAGTGTGCTATTTGTGCAGAAGACCATATCACAGAAAAATGTCCCTCTATACCAGGACTTAAAGCTATATTTACAGGGGGGAAAACTGAAGCGGAATACTTGAATGCTATGGGGGAAAGAATGAATTGGCCTCAGGTAGGTACAGGTATGGCTTCTAAATTTTCTCCACACTATTTTGGTTATAATTCATATGCATATTCTTATCCTAACTCTCTTCAGCAGTGGCAGTATGGGAATCAATATCAGCATGGGAAACCTTCTCAACCATGGCAACAAGGTTGGAGAGGGCCAACTCATTCTCCATATTCCTACCAACCACCTATGCAGTCATACCCATCTACACATGCACCTTATTCAATGCCTCAACTTCCGAGTCAATCCACTCCACCATTGCCCTTACCTCCACCCTTTCGACCTCCTCAGTTTCCTGCTCAACCTATGCCCAATCCTAATAATAATAAAGCAGTGCAAATGATCTATGTAACAAACCCACCTTTACCATTTGAATACCAGTCTATTCCAGTTGGGGTTCATGATATTCAATTAAGATCGAGAAGGACTATAACATCAGAAAATCAGAAGCAACTTATGGTGATCGTTGAAGAGAAAGGAGAAGAGGAAACTCTTCTCCATTCTCTGAAAGCTGTCACTAAGAAGCCCTTACCCTCTGAATCCTTGCCATCTTCTTCCAACCAGCCTCCCTTCCCAGAGAGGCTAGTAATGGAAAGGAGTGAGCCTATTTCTGAGACTAGTTTGGCATCTGAGCTTCAGAATATTTTCATTAAGATACCTTTGCTTCAAGCCATCAAAGAGATCCCCATTTGTACCAAGATTATCAAGGAACTCTGTCTCAAGAAACCTAGGAGGAAGATATTGGAACCTCGAACCATTCAATTTGTTGGCAGGGCAGTAGAGTTGATGACGGGATGTGTGTCTGTGGAAAAATATACTGATCTCAGAAACCCTGTTGTCTCAGTTCAGATTGGTAATTTCCTTGTCTCTAATGTTCTTATAGACCTGGGGGCAGCCATTAATGTCATGACTAAGCAAACCATGGATCAACTTTGGTTATCTCATCTTCGCCCTACTCCCACTATGCTTGAATTAGCATATAGATATAAAATTAAGCCAAAAGGAGTATTGGACGATGTGATCATCTCATTAGATTCTTGGGAATATCCTACTGATTTCATTGTGCTTGAGCCAAAGAACCTAGTAGGAGGACATCCCTTGATCTTGGGTCAACCATGGCTTGCTACGGCTGATGCATATATTGGATGTTGTTCCGATGATATGTAAATCTCACATGGAGATTCTAGGAAGAATGTTACCTTATACCCCCCTGCCAGATCTATTCAGGACCTTCGAGATAATTTATGGTTGGATCAAAGCAGTGATGAGGAGACTCAGTCTATTTACCTTATCCATCATTATATTGGGTCTTCACAAGAAGATGAGATTCAATATTTTCTGAATAATCTAGACATTATGCCTAATTATGAGCCTTTGAGCCAAATTTTCAGCCTAGATTTTCAAGAAAATCATGATTCTCATTCTTCTATACCACTGCATTTGACCACTCCCTTAAGTACTCCTGAGCCTGATACCACTCTTGTTGAGATTAGCCCTGGTAAATCCTTGCACATTAGTTCAGATTTGGACTCATCTCAGCAAGAGCAGCTTGTGAATTTGTTGCAAAACCATCTTAGTGCCTTTGCTTAGGGCTATGAAGATATGAAGGGTATCCCTCCTGAAACTTGTACACATCACATCTATATTCAGGAAGGAACCTGACCTGTCCGACAACCCCAAAGGCAAATGAATCCAACTCTAAGAGACATTGTGAAGGAAGAAGTACAGAAACTCTTAGATTTTGGTTTCTTTTATCCTATTTCCGACAGTCAGTGGGTCTCTCCATTAGTACTAGTACCTAAGAAAGATGGAAGATGGCGTATTTGTATTGATTATCGATAATTGAATAAAGCCACTCTTAAAGATTACTTCCCTCTCCCTTTCATTGAACAGGTGCTTGATACCCTTGCAGGAAAGAAATATTTCTCTTTTTTGGATGGCTACAGTGGTTATAACCAGATATAGATTGCACCTGAAGATCAGGATAAAAATACTTTTACATGTCCATGGGGGACATTTTCTTACAAAGCGCTTCCCTTTGGTTTATGTAATGCCTCGGATACCTTTCAAAGGGCAGTCCTGCCTATTTTTGCTAATCTAGAATTTATAGAAATTTATATGGATGACTTTTCTGTGTTTGGTGATTCTTTTCAGGAAGCTCTCAAAAATCTGGAGAAAGTACTTCTTCGTTGTCAGGAAGCCCATCTCACTTTTAGTGATAAGAAATGTAGATTAATGTGCAAAGTGAGAGTGGTGCTTGGCCATTTGATTTCTGAAAAAGGTATCCAGGTTGATCCGGCAAAGATTGAAATCATTCTGCATCTTCCTCCACCCAAAACTCAAAGGGAAGTAAGAGGTTTTTTAGGACATGCTAGTTACTAAAGAAGATTCACTGAAAAATTTTCAAAGATAGCTGCTCATTTCTTCCAAATTCTAGCTAAGGATAGTGAATTTTCTTGGTCCACGACTTGCCAACAGTCTTTTGAAACATTGAAGGAAAAGTTGGTACAGGCACCAGTTTTGCGAGGTCAAAACTGGTCCCTGCCTTTTCACATTTCCTCTGATGCTTCAGATTTGGCTATTGGCGCAACTTTAGGACAAGAGGAAAATAAGAAATCCTATGTTATTTATTGTATTAGTAAAAATTTGTCTTCCGCTGATTTGAATTATACAGTTACAGAGAAAGATTTTTTAGCTGTGATTTTTGCAATTAATAAGTTCAGACACTATATTAAAGGATATGAAGTATTTGTACATACTAATCATTTTGCAATTAAATATTTGATGAACAAACCATTGACAAGTGGTAGAGTGACTAGGTGGTTACTATTGTTTCAGGAGTTTAATGTTACTATTTTTGATAGACCAGGGAAATCTAATGTTGTAGCATATTTTCTTTCTAGATTAGATAATCCTGGTGAAGTAACTCCTGTTAATGATGATTTTCCAAATGAACATAATTTTTCTATGTTTATAGATTCTCCGTGGTTTGCTGACATTGATAATTACTTGGTTACTGGGAAGACACCACCCCGCTTGTCCGCTCATGAAAAGCGGAATATTATTTAGAAAAGTGTTGCATATTCTTGGATTCAAGGATATCTCTTTTACACTGGTCCAGATCTGATTATCTGTAGATGTGTAAGAGAGGAGGAAGTGTTTGAAATATTGAAATCTGGTCATGATGAACCTTGTGGAGGCCACTTCACTGATAAGCGGACTGCATACAAAGTATTACGTGTTGGTTACTTTTGGCCTTCCTTGTTTAAGGATGCCAAACAATATGTCAGGCGATGTGATAGCTGTCAACGAATGGGCCAGCCTAATCAAACCAATGAAATTCCTTTATGCCCCCAAGTTATGATTGACTCTTTTGAAAAATGGGCTATTAATTTTATAGGGCCAATAAATCCAACATCTTTAAGTAAAAATTATATTCTGGTTTGTACAGATTTTGTTACAAAATGGGTAGAAGCTAAAGCTGTTTCTTTTGCTACAGAAAAAGTTGTTGTTGATTTTCTTTTTTCTGAAATCTTTACTAGATTTGGTGTGCCTAGAGAAATTGTTTCTGAAAATGGTCCGCAGTTTATTTCTAATCTGGTACAAGGTGTGATGGAGCAATACAAGATTTGGCACAGGAAATCCACGTCGTATCACTCGCAAGCAAATGGCCAGGTGGAATCTACAAACAAAGTGATCGAATCCATTCTTACAAAGAAAGTCAATATGCATCGAAAAGACTGGGCTGAAATATTACCAGAAACTTTATGGGCATACAGAACCACTTGGAGAAATAGCACGAGACATACACCATATGAGCTGGTATATGGGAAACAGGTTCTGTTACCGATTGAGTTCCAGATCAAAACCTTCAGAACTGTAATTCAGTTAGGACTAGATCTCTCCAAGGCACAACAACAGCGTCTTCTCCAATTAAATGAGTTAGATGAATTCCGTAGAGATGTTGTTTAGCAGAACATCTTAATTTAGTAGCAACAGAAAAGGTGGCATGACAAGACTATTCAGAAAAAGCAGTTCCAACCAGGTGACTGGGTACTCCTCTATGATTCTAGATTTAAAATTTTTAAAGGGAATTTCCATATACATTGGATGGGACCTTATGAAGTGATCCGAGTATTCGAGAATGGAGCAGTAGAATTCAAAACTATTTGGACAAGATTCAATATTCTTGGTAAATGGGCATAGATTAAAGAAGTATTTTCATCCACTTGCCAAGAAAGATTTTACATAGCAAGTCCAACAAAAATTTGGGACGGTAGTGGTAAATAGTAAAACCAACCTTTTGACAACATGAACTCTTCTTCTTCTCAAAGAAAGAAAAATAAAATAAAATAAAATTTAATAAAAAAAGTAAAGAAAAAAAATATTTTCCTATAATTGTGAAAATCAGTTCACTGACATGATTGCAGAAGGGTCAACTTGAAAACCAGCTTGCTGGCAGGAAGATCAAAAATTTCTAATAAAAAGAGAATGTTGCTTGATCATTAGATATGCTAGCGACCATCGAGTAAAAAAAGGTTCAATAGACCTTTATACATTGGGGTAATTAGCATGGATATTTTTATTCAAGTAACACTTAATTCTCGCTGCAATTATTTTTTCTTGCACTAGTGCAGCCAGACCTTCCAGAAAATTTTATGCCTTTCTTCATATCCCATTTCATAATATTCCCTCAGTTTTCTTCTTTTCCCAGATGATTAACCTTCCCACATTCTTTTGAATTTACCCTACCCACTTCGTAAAAATCCCACTTTACCCTTGAATTTTTTTCCTATCCCACTTTTGTTTATCCCCTCTTTGGTACTATTCCTGGAATCCCTGTAACAAAATTCCTTCCCATTATGAAATTTTCCCCTTTCCCACTTCTTTTTTCCCCCATGAATTCATTGCAGGATCTCATACATAAAGAGCAAAAAGATTCCCTGAAGCATCAAGGAAGGGCGAAGCAAATTTTCAGTATCAGTTGAGGAAAGCTATGTTAAGAAGTCCAGCCTATATTTTTTAAATTCTCTGTTTTCTTTCCAAACAATATGCTTGCACTAGTGCAAGCATATCATCCTATATAATAATATAAGCATAATGGTACCAACAGATCAGTACAGTAAGCGGTGTAAACAGATCGGTGCAAGCATGCACCTTGACAGAAGCAGTGTACAATTTCTTTTTTGAGCATATGTCATAAGAAGTGGTCATCATAAAAGTTCACAAGAAGCCTTTTTCACTTATTTGATAAAGTACTTATGCTATCATATTAACTAGGAGAAAATTATTTAAAGTACAAAGTGTTTTTAGTTAAGAATCATTATTTTTTTTATAAATGCTAAGGTTTTTTGAATTATAAAGGAATGCAGAAATGTTTAAATCGTTGCTTGGATATGATTACTCTTTCCGTCATGATCCTAAACGTCCTTCACTTATGGTGATTACCTCACTTAGCCGTTAAACACGCCGCCGCAAGTACCAATCCCGCATGATTCTAAACATGCCGCGCATCTACAGCTATTTTGGTGGGATGGATCAGTGATAAGATGGTTGATCCCTATATATAAAGAGTTAAGTTTTCCGGTATTGCATGAAAAAAAAATTGATTGTTCATAACTGTAAGGCAAAGATGCTGCCTGTTAGATGTGAACCTTCGTCCCTCAGTGAGGTAGATCAGACCGTCGAGTTTCGCAATAGTCTTGCACTATTGCGAGACTCAAGATTTCTTCCGTTTTTGTAGAAATTTGATGGGCACAACAATGAAGTGGCCCTATAGTTTGCACAGATTTTTAAAAATGATCGTGTAAATATTGGGCCCCTGAGATTTAAAGTCACGGAAAAATCGATAGCAGCAGCGACGGGCTTACAGAACACTGGTGTGCAGTACTTTAAAAATCAGAAGCTCGAGAGGAAGCGCTGGCAGCATTTCGTTGTTGATAAAGACATGAATGTAAACTGGAAGAAAGGAGTTCAGCGCAGTGCCCTGTTGGGACAATAGCAGGAACTCCTTTTTATTCTCCAGAAATTCGTGACTTGTGAGGGGAGGTACTCCCTCACCTTTGTGTATCTTTTCAGGATGCTGCAACACTTTGAACCCGGCCGGCACGTCTGGTGGAGGATGGATTTCACTTACTTTTTTCTTAAGAGTTTAGAAAATATGGCCAAGGGCGTGCAGGGAGCGCGGACGGACCAGGCCAATAAGAAATTGTATCATCACGGCCTGATCAAAATCCTAATCCAGAAAAAATTGGAAATTAAGGGTATGACCTGGAAGGAGTTGCTGAAGCAGCTAGATAAAAAGCCCTCTGCAGGAAAGAAGACAGCTACTGAGAAGAAAACAGAGGCCCCCGCCAGCACAAGTAAGGGTTCAAGTGTAAAGAGAAGTCCTTCTTGCACCAGTGCAAGAAATAAACGAAACGAGAAATCAGCAGAAGAAAAGGGCCCATCTCCAAAGAACAGAAGACAGCGGGTGCACCTGTCGAAGAAACTCCTCTGATGCCCCCAGTGCATGAACAAACCCCTGAAGAAGACGATTTGTTGTCAGACCTTGTGGACTCAGCAAAATCTGTGGAAGTTGAAGATGACACTCTGTTGGCCAACTTTATTAAGGGCCGGAAAAAGAATGAAGAGCCTGGTGCAGAACCACAGTCCCCATAGAATGTTGAATCCCCACCTGCACCAGTGCAAGATGAACTAGAACCAGAAGAACCGGCACAAGAAGAAAAAGAACCGACACAGGAAGAGGAAGAACCGACACAGGAAGAAGAACCGGAAGAGTTAGAAGAAGAAGAAGAACTAGAATATTTAGAAGAAGAAGAATAACCAGAAGAGTTAGAAGACAAAGAAGAGCCAGAAGAAGTAGAAGGAGAAGAAGAAGAACCGAAAGAGCAAGAAGAAGAAGAATAAGCGGAAGAGTTAGAAGAAGAAAAATAACCGGATGAGGAAGAAGTGTTTACTGAAACTCCTAGGGATACTGAGGTCCCTGAAGAAAATACAGTCCCTGTTGAGATAGAAAAGGAAGAAGATTTGGTAGATTATGCTACTCGGATACTCGAGCTCGAGCTTCAAGTACAGAACTTAGAGCAGCTCGTAGCCAAAACGCAGGAGGAAAAAGAACAGAATAAGGAAGAATTCACGGCGGAGATCCAAAAGAAGAAAGGAGAATTCAAGGTATGGAAGTACCGTGCTTCACAATGTTTCAGACGGCTTAAAAAGGTGACGAAGAAATTGAAGAGCAGCAAAAAGATGAAGTCTAAAACACTGCAGACTAATGATAGTATTAATGGCCGAAGTGTCCTCAGACACGTAATTTTATTAATTAGAAAAACAATTACATTGGAATTATGTAAGAGTTTACACCCAAACAACAAAAACACTCTTGCAATGAGCTATTTATATGCTCAATGTCCTAACTTCCACTAATTATGGATCACTTATTAAATAACAAGTGTCCACTTACATTAAATATTATTCCAAATAACTAGCTAACAAAAAGGCCTAAGATACGACACATTTGGAGAGTCATATCTTGTTACAACAATAAGCTAATTCTAAATATCTCCATAAACTAATTAAATATTCTAGAATAATAATTATTAATTTAATATCTTAAATTAATAATTATTTTATTCAAACTTTATAACCTATGATAATATTTATTTTTTGATCATCTAACAAGTATGCCGGAGCAGGAGTGAGCTGGAACGCTCAAAATTTTGAAGTTTTTTGCAGAGGTAAAGTTGTGTGAGGACACACAATAGCTTAGGGATGGGAGGATGTTAGCCCCCTAATTTTCTCTCTTTTTACCATTTTTCCCTTCCTAAATTGTAACCATTTACCTCTGTTTCACCTCCTTTATGCACCCTCATCTTGCACCAGTCCAAGCATGGTGACACATTTCGTATAAACCTTTATTTTTCATGTTTTAATTCAATTTCGCATTAATTAAATATTTATCACATGATTTCTTATTTCTAAGTCACTTTTGTAACTAATCGATATCTCCAAAGGTTATTTGATGGTTAAAGTACTTATCGTGATCTTAGTGCAGGAACGGATCTGCACTATTGCCAGCACAATAGATCTTCGCAGCAGATCCGAACCTCCTTGATCACCACCCCATCTTAAGCCATTTCAGCCACGATAGCGAATGATTCAAAGGCAGCCAAGACTAATCTGTGAAGGGAGAAAGCTAGTTAGCTACAGCCAGTTTTGCAAAACCATCTTATCTTGAAGGCCGAGACTAAATTTTGCATTTTTTTATAAATCAGTTGAATGATCTATTTTTGCCTTCGGCCAACTGATCTATATAATGTAAAGTGTAAATAGGACCTAGGAGAAGAATTTTGGGAGCAGCGTTTAGAGTGAAATCGATAGGCGGTAACCAGTCTTTTGTTGTCGCCCGAATCTGGGCTGGACATTATATCAACGTATGTATTCGCCTCGATAAATTAATAAAAGGTTTTCCGCCTCATGTTTCATAAATTATGTTTCTTTTCATTTAAGCTAATGAATTAACTGGTTTACTGAGAAAAGTTTTAATTTAAAGAGAGAAATGCGTTGGTTGGCTAGGGCCCAGCCAACCCAGCACGTTTACCCTATTTTATGTTTTCTGTAATGTGTGTTTAAATTATTAAAGTGTGATTCAATTTTCAGCACATGCATTCCTGTCTTATTGAAAACGGATCCGTCATGTGAAGTAGTTACATTTTCTTTCCCTGCAATTTACTTTCCTGCATTTAATTTCAGATTGGATTTCCCCGCCTGGTACAAGCAGGAGAAGCAAACCTGCACCAGGCACGTTGGTGTGACATTTCTTTTTTCCTGCAGTTCTGTTTATTTGGTTTTCCACCGCCTGGTACAAGCAGGAGAATCAAACCTACACAAGTGCACGTTGGTGTGACATTTATTTTTCCTACAGTTCTGTTTATTTGGTTTTCCACCACCTGGTATAAGCAGGAGAGATGAACCTGCACCAGTGCACGTTGGTGTGATGCAGCAAGTTTTCTTAATCTACTTTCCACGATTTTCTTTCTTTCTTTAAACACTTATGACAAGATAAATGATTGTTTCTTTACTTCTGCATTTTATTAAAATCAGAAACATTCACTTTTATGTGTGCAATTTGATTTGATAGTAAAATAGCACTAGCAATAATTGAACACTTGTTTTAAGGATTAAAAGCTAAGTGCAGGAAGCTCTGATCAGGTGCAGGAACTAGTTTCTTGCCACAAGTTCTGAGTGCTCTGAACCTTGAAAAGTTCAAGCCCTTGCATGAAGTAAAAAGCCTTCAGTAAAGACAAAATTCATACCTTCTACATAACTCTCTGATCCTGCACTAGTGAAGGACAGATTAATGCAAGAAGGAAATCTTTAAGGAAGCAGGTTTAAGGGCCCATCTAACAAGACTGCTAAAGTGTCTCTGCTAAGGGAAATACACACTCAGTAGATTAAACAACCATTAGCTGAAGTGATTTCCTTTTATCTTTAATTCTCTCTTGCAAATGCATACTTTCTCATTCCAGTCTTAGATTATTTTTTATGGTTCAAGTTTCCTTCTTCTACTTTGATTTGATTCTGCATCTTTTCCTTTCAAGAAAATAGGGATTTACATTAGAAGGATTCATACCATCTATGGCATTGCCTATGCTTCGTCTCTAAGTTTACGAATCCCCCGGGTTGACAAATTAAGTGTTGAGGAGTTTGCTTAAGTGTAATTCCTGCACCCAACAACCTCATCTTTGAGCAACGAAATCTTACAGGTCAACCTACGAGAGTCGAAGTTTTAAGCTTTGCCTTCACACACGTAAAGAACGAGTCAAGGCATGGAGAACGATTGAAGTTATGGTACATTAGGAGCTGGATTGGTTCATCCAGACGCACACAAAAATTTCCTAATATGAGGGAAAGTAACTGCCACAGCTTTTGTGTTTGCATATTGAAACATCGGTGTGGAGACTGTGAGTGAACGCATTTTTTAAATTTTTTGAAATGCCATGCTGCGTTAGGTTTTTTTGAAATGTTCTCATGCATTGGTATTCTTTTATGAAAGGGAATGTTATTCGTTGGTATTAATAGGTTCCATATGTGTTTGAATTATCAAAAGCGAATATTAAATTACGTTTAATTCCCGATGCATGGGACAAGTTTTTTTTTCGGTTACTCCAATAGATCGGGAAAAACAGATAAGGCACAATTGGAAATATAATTTTCATTCATAGAAGAAAAAAATGACCCCTCACATCCATATCTGAGATAGAGAAAAGGGAAAAGAGAATGATGAATTTTTGAGAAGCCAACAACAAGCTCATAATACTTCCCTTCAAGGAGGATGTCATCGAGGCGTCAGTGATTGGGAATTTATATTAGGCATTATCACATAAGTTGCTTGGGATGAGTAAATCTAATACTGCCTCCACCAAGCTCTTTGTTCACCTGCTATTCACATCCATGTGTTTGTTTCATAATAGTTGCCAACGTTTAATTTTAGTGTGGTTAATGCATGAACTCCATTGAGGGATTGTTATATTTTTGAAGAATTATTGTTTCAAGGAATTGATGACGAGAACAAAGTTTGCAGAGATATTTGACCTCCGAATAGGATTTAATTGAATAAGAGAGAGTGCAAAGTTGATAAGACTTAAATTTGAGACTATTAAGGCTCAATTTTCTGGCATTGATTTAGGAAAATTAGTCCTTTGTATACTAGTTGGAAAGCCTTAGCTGCACATATCTCTTTCTTTGTTGAACAATTTTAAGAACCAAATTTATGTTAGGTGTCTTCTTTGCTTTTGTATTAAGTTTGTTGTGGGAAGCTTTTTCTCAAGGAGAGGGCTTTATTTTTTCTAACTCAACGGCTAAATTTGATGAAGTATGTGAATACTCTAATACTCTCCACTGATGATGGTATGGTAGAAGTCAGCAAAGCGTGTCTTGTTGGCATTAGAACAAGTCTACAAAATGCATAAGAAAAAAATGATTTTTTGAAACTCGAATCTCAATTCCAACAAGAAGAACTACAATGGAATAGGCATCATTTTGAACCTATTTCTGTTCAAAACACTGAGACAAACTCCGATCAGCAACAAGATATTGGACAGATCACTGAGCCCAGTACAAGAGCAGATTTGTATGCAGATGTAGAACCTCATGCTTCACCTCCCAAGCCCATCATCAAACCTTGGGAAGAGCTTGTCCATAACAAGCACATAAAGCTTGTCCATCATCAAACCTTGGGAAGAGCTTGTCTTGTCATATTCTGGACTACTCCAAGCCCATCAAATTTAATAGTACCGGATTTCTATATGATATTTCACCTTCAGATCCTACTCCTCTTCCACAACAAAAACAAATTTTAAAATGCCAACACTGTGATCGAGTTGGCCATATGAAATATCATTATTTCGATCTTCACCCATGTAAGTATTGTGGTGGGCACACCCATTATTCACACAGATGCTTCAAAAACAAGCCTCTTGCAAGAACAAATATTCATCTTGGATGGATCGCTTCTTGGCAATGGGCACAACATCCAAGAAGATCTTTAAGCCATATGTCAGAATGTGTTCTAGAGTATTGAACAATATTGTAGTTGAGTTTTCACCATCATCTCACCTTCTACCTTACAGGGGGAAAATGGTGGTCATAGACAAGCTTCGAAGCTATAGACACAGCAATTCAAGCGAGCTTGAGCCACAACCTGTCATTCCAGATTCAGAGTTGTAGCCAGAGACACGGATCACTTCCTCTAGCATAAGACTTCAGCTTCGTGCCAGCTTTAGTAGAGTTCTAGGAAATGCATTAAGCATTCCAGTGTTGGTGGTCATCCTTAAACCATCATAGGTTGTGGACCTCCCTTCTTCTAGGTTGAAGGTCTCGCTCTTCAAATATGAGGGACACTTCCTCTAGAAAAATCCCTCAGCTTCTTGCCAGATTTGGAAGAGTTCCGGAAACTGCAATAAGCGTTCCAGTGTTGCTAGTCATCCTTAAACCACCTCTTTATCCCAACATTTCAAAGAGTTGATTCAGCCTAAGTGCTGCCATGCATACTTTGCAGATTTGTGTTACAAATCTCTTCTTGGACTCACACATACCCCTTCGGATTAAGGGGGGGAATGTTGGACACCTAATCCTCTATGGGTAGGTGTGGAATTCGAATGGACAAAAGGAGTCCAAGTGACCTTGGAATGTGGAATCCAAGAGTCACACCATTGTATTATAAATGTACATCTATGGTGAATAATAAGACAACTCACACTTATGTTTCTGTTTATGTGTGTTTACTCTTTCCCTATGTGTGTGTACCATGCGTCTGTTTAACATGGTATCAGAGCTTAAGCCAGTTATGGGCACTTTCAGAATCTTCTGACCGCTATTTCTATATTTGGCCTGTCAGCGATATTTGCTCCACCTAAGCGCTCTTCTGAGCCCTTCTGTCAAACTTGCGGCACCCATCAAGAATATATCTCTCGGCCAGTTACTATTCTTCATGCCCTTCCACGGGTTGTCAAAGTTTTAAGCGTCGTTTCTCCTTTTGCGTTGGGTGTTCAATTACCACATTCCAAGCCTCTGGACTGACACCTCTGCAGTTCAAAACCTCTCCCTCTCTCCGCTTATCACCTTTACCTCAAGAGAAGGGTGATCATTGTTACTGCTCCAGTATTAGATATCTTTGTTGTAACATATCTAGTGGAATCATAACCTCTGGAATCATAACGCCTTTGTCCACACGTTGCCCCTATTCAACATAGCGCTGCTCCATTACACAGTTAGCCTTAACTCGACTCACCTCCTGTATTATGCTTCTCTCCACCAGAATAACATGCTGCAGGAACAACATCAATACACAGCCTCCTCCACCTACTCGTTCCTCCACTCCAATCTCATACACTCTCAACAGTCCACAGTCCCTGCACGCTCTTCCTCGGCACAATCCCTCGAAACTAACTACTCCATACACACAGTATCCATAACCCGACTCCTCTCGGCATATACCAAGGCTGTGTTCCTTGAAGGTCTCTTGGATAAAAGGATTATTGCCTCAAGGATTTTATAATACTGCCACCTTTCCCAATTACGCTTCCTATCCTGTTACCAAGACGAAGAATTCGATAAACATTGTCATTATCACCAGGAATTACAGAACCCAGTTCAAAGTCAGAATGTTGCCTTTTACCCCTTTCATTTCCTTCCCCATCATCAATGTGCGAGTAAGAACACTTTCTTGATGAATATTTCTCTCCATCCATTGCAATATGGTAGCGCTCCATACAAAGAGATTCACTTCGGAGTAAGGACTTGCATTACAACCCTCCGGAGCCTCTTTCCTAATAGCCTTCAAGTCATACATCAACCAAAGTTTTGCAGAGGACAACATTCTCAGAGCATTGTGGTGGAAACACCCATTCTTCACACAGATGCTTTAGAAACAAGCCTCCTACAAGAACAAATATTCATCTTGGATGGATCGCTTCTTGGTAATGGGCATCAACATCCAAGAAGATGTTTAAGCCATATGTTAGAACATGTTCTAGAGTATTGAACAATCTTACAGTTGAGTTTTTGCCATCATCTCACGTTCTACCTGACAGGGGAGGAAATGGTGGTCATCTACAAGCTTCGAAGCCAGAGACAAAGCAGTTCAAGCGAGCCTAAGCCACAACCTGTCATTCCATATTCAAAGTTGTAGCCAGAGACACAGATGCCCATGAGCATGCCTTTGGTTGGTGGACAACCTTAAACCATCTATGTGAGGTTAATATTCTTCCTTTTCAAAGAATTCATAACACTTCCTCTAGCAAAAGACTTCAACTTTGTGCCAGCTTTGGTAGAGTTCTGGGAAATGCATTAAGCATTCCAGTGTTGGTGGTCATCCTTAAACCATCACAGGTTGTAGAACTCCCTTCTTCTAGGTTGAAGGTATCCCTCTTCAAATATGAGGGACACTTCCTCTAGCAGAAGCCAAGCATTCTAGTGTTGGTGGTCATCCTTAAACCACCTCTTTATGCCAACATTTAAGAGAGTTGATCCAGCTTTAGTGCTGCCATGCATACTTTGTAGATTTGTATTACAACTCTCTTCTTAGATTCACACATACCCCTTCAGATTAAGGGGGGGAATGTTGGACACCTAATCCTCTATGGGTGGGTGTGGAAGCCAAATGGAAAAAAGGAGTCCAAGTGACCTTGGAATGTGGAATCCAAGAGTCACACCATTGTATTATAAATGTACATCTATGGTGAATAATAAGACAACTCATTCTTATCTCTTTGTTTATGTGTGTTTACTCTTTCCCTATGTGTGTGTACCATGCGTGTGTTTAACAAAAATAAAACAATAATTATAAATAACGTACAAAGAAAGGATCATTCACACTAATATTAATGATTACATTATATAATTATTATTTTATAACTACTATCATATTATAACATTTATGATATTATGATAATGGATTTAATATAAGCTAGATATCTTACATGTTATTAACTTAGATATTTTGCATCTTATTAAGTTAAGTGAGATAAGAATGTATGTCTTGGAGACGAAGGATATACTTTAGTCATGGAATTAATGAAGTGTTTGTCAAGAATAAAATTCAAGATAATAGAAAAGGAGGTGAAGGTTGTCATCTAGGACCCATTTAGATAGTTCTGTCCAATTTTCCTTTACTTAACTTGAGAGTGGCTGCAAGTCTAGGTATCTGGAAAATATAAAGAGTTTTAATATAAGATTGGGTTTAATATTACTATTAAACCAAATATTAATATTAAATGTTTAATATTAATATATTATAATATTAATATTATTAGGTTTAATAATGTTGATTAACTTTAATATAATATTATGTTTAATATATTATAATATATATTAGTGCATTAGGCTGGAAAGTTTTAAGGAAATAATTATTTTTAAAAAGAGAGTCCATACAAGTGAAATAGATTTCAGAAGAGAGAGGAATAATTTGTTTCCGATTTTTTCAATAACCCCAAAACTCGGAAACAGGTTATTCTTCTCTCTTCTGAAATAATTGTTTTCAAGGGAAATAATCATCTCTCAACTTGAGGGCTGGAGTGAGGGTCAATAAATAGGCACAAAGTCATTACATCAATATTTCTTATCATCATATCACTCACAAGGAATTGAGGGTCAATAAATAGGGACAAAGTCATTACATCAATAGTTCTTATCATCATCTCACTCACAAGGAATTGAAGCTCAATGGGGGAGATAACATCCATTTTTCCCAACCACCCAAATTAACCTCAATCGACAATATTATAATGTAATATTATAATACAAAATATTAATATTACAATATCATATTATATTAGACATAATATTCTAATATTTTAATGTTAAACATATAATATAGTGTCTAAAATAAAATATTATTTAATATTTAACATCATATTATACAATATTATGTTTAATATCATATGAAGTTATATAATATTGAACATTAATACCATAGAGAAATAGGAATTAAGGTTTTTACTAGAGGTAAAAGAAGTTAGAATTAAAAAACCATCAAAATCTCAAAATATAAAAAACAAGATATAAAAAATTATTGAAATTTCACTAAATTAAAAGGGTAAAGGCAAATGTAAGTTCCTAACTCGAGTGTAGATTATTTTGACATTAATATTTTTGTTTTTTAATTGAAAAATATGCATTCATTTCAGTGTAGATGTTGATTTCTAAGCTCATTTGATTGATTGCACTTGATTTATTGATTTTAGTGTAGATGTTGATTCCTAATCCTATTTGATTTATTGCACTTGATGCATTGATTTCAGATAGATTGTTTGTACTTGATGCATTGATTTCAGATAAATTGTTTGTATTGGATGCATTGATTTTAGTGCATATGTTAAGTTCTTATATAATGTAACTAAATTAATGATGTGCATTTTTTTCAAAGTAATTAGAATAATAGTGTGCATTGATTCCAGAGTATGTACAATGTAATTAGTAATGACATGCATTAATTTTTGTGTCACAATAACCATCATCCTAGATCCATCTTAATCATTAGTCTAAATTCATCTTAAATAGAAATGAATGACAAAGAGCAAGTCGATAGATAAAGACACAAGAAATGACAACTAAGGATGCACTAGTTTCAATGTAGATGTTAATTTGTGATATGTGTAAATATATGAATGATGTGCGTTATTTGTAAAGCAATTAAATTAATAGTGTGAAATGATTTCAGTATATGTAAAAAGTAATTATTGATTTCGAGCATTGATTTTTGTGCTGCAGTACTGAGTAATCATCAACCTAGATCCATATTAAACAGAAATAAACAGCAAAGAGCAAGTTGATAGAGAAATGCATGAGAAATGGTAGTTACTGAGGGGTGTCAACAACAAAAAGAGAAGCAGTGAGTGGATCAACAAAGATAGTCACAACAAATGACAAATGAACAACGATGAGAATAGAGGAAAGAAAAATTTGAACAAAAAGATTCATATCCAAGAGAATATCAAAGAGTATATCGACAAATAAGGTCACAACAATTGATGATTGAATAGTGTTAAGAGTAATTTAATAGAAGAAATTGCACAATGAAGAGGAAATCGACAAAAAACAACAAAGGGAGTGATAATTGAAAAGCATGAAGAATAGAGGAAACAAAAAGATGAATAATGAAGAGGACATTGAAAAAAAAACAGCATTCAACCAATTTAGGCATAGTACAAGATGCAAAAGAAAATCCTATGAAAAAATATGTTTGAAATATATTTATGCCCAAGCTCAACTTGTAACTCTCACTTATATTAATATTGCACATTGAAAATTTCATGACAGGATTTATCGATTAGCTCAAGTTCAAACATGTCATTTGTGTGAGGAGTCATATATTGGAATACAAGCATTTAATAAAAATACAAACCTAATGTGCATGAGATGTATAAGAGAATGAACTCATTAGATTAATCTTAGATATTTAACATATTTACAATTATTAGATTAATCATATATTAGGCAAATTTTGTGTGGTTACGCACACCTAAAACCAACCTCAATCCATTTTAACTCCAAATCTATGAAGCTCCAAGAGGGATCAAACCTCTCAAGGTGAAAACATTTCCTCAAGTTTTTCACTCAAAAAGAGGTTTGCACCTCAAGAGATTTGATACATCTTAGTGCTTTATGGATCTAGGCTAATAGCTTCTAAATTATAGGAAGTTGAATGACATTAAAGTCATTTTAAGGATTTAAAAAGTAACATCTAATACATTTAATCTCCTTGATACTTAATAAAATCCAGTTAAAATGGATCTTTAATAAAATAATAATAATAACAAATTGTATCTTTGCTCACATTTATTATAAATTGAATTGATTTTCATATACAGTATTGAAATATCATTAAGATATATTAACTAAGTGTTTGTAGTTCTTCCAAACAATCTAACTAAGTGCTTGTAGTTCTTCTAAACAATCTAACTTACTCATTCTCTTTCTCTATATATAAACTTTTATCATTTTACTTACTAATGTTTTGTATTTTATTATTAGAAGAAAACCACATAACTCTCTAATTGTCCATAAGGATAAGGTTTTCACTCAGATTAATAATGATAATCCATAACAAAATAGGTTTTCCCTTCTATTAGAGATAATGGCCCATAAAAAAAAGTAAGCCTTCACTCTTGCTAAATACCTCTAGTCTTAAATAATTAACATATTTGTCTAAACACATTTTGTCATTTACCCTTTACATCATTTTATCTTTTTTTAATATATATATATAATTTCCCATTAAAAAAACAAACAAACATATAACCTTTACCATTTTACCCACTAACCCACTAATGTTTAGCCATTTACCCACTAATGTTTTGCCATTCACCTTGTTACATCATTTTGTCTATTTTACGATCAACCCTTCTTCCAATATTAACACAAATTTTTGTGATGTGATGAAAAAGAAACCTCGCATTTTGAATAAAAAACTCATGTTAAGTCCAAAGTCCAAAACACATGGAACAGGATGGTAGCCAAACATGCCTGAAAACTGGGAGAGCATACGGATAAGAGCCTTAAAAGGAATATCTCGAGTTTGGATCATAAATGGAGAACGAGAATATAATTCCAGCGGAATTTTGAGTTTTAGTTTTAATGTTTAATAATAAAATTGAGTTATCAGGAGTTGTTTTCTGTCTAAAAATATGTTTTAAAATATTTAGATAAAAATTGGCAGAGGTGAAATTTTTATTGATTTTTATATTTTATATAAAATTTTAGAGTATTTCAATGGTGTAAAATTTACTCATCAAATTTATAATTTTAATGAATTCTTACAGGATTTTAGACCAATTAAATAAAAATATAAATTAGCGACAACTCATTTCAATTATGGTCCAAAAATGCTTGTACTTTATGACTTTTTTATAATTATATTGAAATTAAATTTATTGTGAATTTCTGTGTTGAGTGAGTTGTATTTTCCAATTTTTATAGCAGACTTATTTATCCAATAAATGTGTATTTATCCAAACAAACTTATTTAACCAATAAATGTTTTATAAAATGTAAATTTAACAGTTACATTTACTTGGTGATTCACTTACTGGTGCAGATCCCACAACCCAAATGTGAGTAATTAGTAAGCATGGAGTTTCGTTTGAAACCCCAGCTTTGCTAGGTTAAAATTAAATTTACTGTGGTTCATCTTCTGCCCCATAAAGGTTCAAAACAATAGTTCCTACAATTGACTTCAGCGTCTCTACATCCAATTCACCATTGTCATTGCCACTAGAAGGAGGTGATGAAATTGTTTGTTCTGATTTTCCACTTGCTTGAAAATGTTCCATCAGTTCAGGACTACCAAGTAAATCATCCAGCTTTAGTGGCAGCATCCCACTATTTTTATTGCCACCAAGAAATTCTGAGATAATCAGCATTTTGAAGTGGGCATCACCTATCAGCTTCAGAAGATACTCTGTCTCTGTATCTGTTGTTGCCAATGGAAATGACAACCTCACCAGCTTCTTTTTCATACTCTCGGATGCAGATTCTTCCATATCGGCTATTGCTTGTTTAAACGAAAACAAGCTCGTTTCCCATCCTTTTAAACAATCTAGTGAAAATAATCCAGTTGATTTCATTGGCTTAGCTGGTCTCAAGATTCTTTTCCTGTCCCGAGAGCTACATCCATAGAATCCTCTGGGTGGTTCTGATGGAGACAAGCTTTCATTCACTTTAGGTAAAATAGATGATAGGAAATGCTCATCCTCTACTAACAGTTGCAAGTTTTTGCACTGGAGCATGTAATTCACTGCATCATCATCAAAACCTAAAATACAACCTAACTTAACCACCTCACATAAACCTGCAACAAGATCAGGATGGTCGGGCAACAAGCCAGCTGAAATTGCCTCTGCGAAATCAGTTGCTAAGGACATAGTTTCCTTTGGATTGTGTGGATCAGACTTTTTGATCAAAATTCGCTTCTTACACTTTTCCCATCTCACCAGACTGGTTGTTCTTCCTTTAAACTTATCTTCCACACCATTTTCTGTTGGTACTGAAAGCGAGTACTCAACTGTAAATGGTTCAGTAGCTTCATAGATAGTAAACTCAACAAGAGTACTCACACTTTGCTGCCTTATATCAGGTGGCAATTTGGAGAAAGGGTGTGCAAGATATGCTAAAATAATTCTGTAGAGTCCCATTCCGACCATCCCCTTTTCTGCAGGAATCTTTTGCAAAGAGATGTTATTTGAAACAGAGATATCAACCTTTTGTGTTGCTTGGGATATGTTCCGAGCTCCAAGATGGATATAAATTGAGAACAATGAGTCCAATGGTATCTTGGGATCAGAAGGGTTAGGATGCCATGCAAATTTTGGGCTTGCAGAAGATCCCATGAACAACTCTTTCAACTTCAAGTCATCAGGAATGAAGGTTTCATTTGGGGCACTTAGCTGGATATCTCCAGAGTTTGTGTAAGCTGGAAATTTCAAAGGTCCTCTTTCAAGACATCGCTTTATTTTATCAGATAATTTGGTCCAGTGTTTTAAAAATTTTCTCCAAACTAAGCAGCATTCTGTTGCAGAAACTTGATGATCACTGGATACCCAATCTAGCCACAGACTGCAATAATGTCCAATTTTGGGATAAAGAGGCACACCAAGGGAACAAGAGAAGAAAGGAAGCAATTCCTCTTCATAAAAGTTGTCCAAGATTTCTAATCTATGGTGAAAAAGGTCATTTTCATCATGAACTAGACACTGCTTTGAATCCTTCCATTCACCCCTAAGTCCACCATCAAGCAGAATCCTTATTTTAACAGAGCTACTATCGACAGGCTTCCATTCAAAGTTATGAAGATATTCGTAAAGTCTGGTTATGACTGGCAATTCCGTGTGCATTTGGATGTGTTTGGCGATAACATCACATCCTTTCCCAAACTCAACCACCACTCCCATCTGTTGTAGGGCCCGCTTGAAATCGTCAATGGGTTTGCCGTAGAATGAAATATCAATGAAGGGAAGGTCGTTTAACTGAAAACCAGCAGATTGCCATTCAGAATTGAATAAAAAAGACAGGCTAGGAGATTGGTACCCCCAATGTGTTTTTAGCCATTTTCCTTCAGTTATGCTCCTTTTGAACTCTTCAGGGATCGTCTCGAGGCAGTTTACTGTCAAATACTCTATCCACTGCAAAAGCAAAATGACTTTATCTTTATCAAGAGGAGAGGATAGTCCAGGCAAGGCAAGATCTGGTGGTCTTAGAAATGGAATATCCACTGCTTCAAGCCCATTTATGATCAATGACTCGAGATTATCTGCCACTTCCAGCCCATAAGCACAGCGAGGTGGTTTTAGATAAGCCCTTGACAGGGCAACTATCTCATGCTCAGCCCATGGATTGCTTCCAAATAGCTTTGCCCACTCACTTACGAATGCTGGCACAAGTTTTGCTTTGAAACTCTTCACTACATATCCAGAGTCATTAACTACTGGCAAATCTGCAGATAAACTCTGAAAATCTCTCCAGTCAATATGGTTGTTGGTGTAGGAAAAATACAAAAACTGAGTGACAGTGACAACAAATTTCTTACTCTTTGAAAGCTTAGCTTGTTCTATGAGTTTCTTACTAAAGCTTGCCACAGAAAGCTCAGTGATCTGAGCGTAGTCCTTCAACCATCCTAGTAACATTGAAAGTCTTTCAGAATCCAATTTTCTCATGGCCATTTGCGTGCCACCAGGCATGAATTTGAAATTTACCACATGTCCAAATTCCCCACTCCATCTTCCCAGCCATGAAATATGCCCCATCTCAGAGGAAAAATATTGTGTATGGCTATTTGATATATCTGATAAACTAGCCCAATCCATGTTGTCATCATTAACAAACTTAAAGAGAGGAAACTGTTGGAGAGAAGTTGAAATGCCTTTCTCCCAGTATTGAGCAAGAAAGCACAAAAGTTGCACATATAAATCATCTGATAGACTTGCAACCCAACCAGGGCTGCGAAGAAGGCAATGGGAGTACCACTGGTCAGGCACATATCTCACCCCCAAGAATTGCAGGATGTGTGAAAACTGATCCTCCTCCATGCAGGAATGTACTATGAATACCCTAGTTGACAATAGAAAACTAGGGCTCTCTAAGCCACTTTCCGAAGCATTATCTAGTATGTCTCTGAAGGAGGGAAGTATTCTGCGAGCTTGTTTAGGCATACAATAAGCATTACGAGACTCACATAAGATTACTTCTTCTTCCTTCAGCTGGGTTTGAATGGCAACCCTGACTCGTCTTAGCTCCAAAAAAGAGGGAATATCAATTGGCAAGTATCTGAAGAAATGTGCTCTGGACATGGGAGGCGCTGATTCCACACTGCGTAAAAGGAAAGAAAAGGCAGAACAAAAAGCTGATGGAATGCAGTTGAGTATTCCTTGGTTCCATTTACTATCAAAAATGATGCTCTCCCTGGAAGTAACCAGTAAGAAATCTGCTTGAATTACAAAGGGGAATCCAGTGACCATTTCTGTGGGGAGGAAAGCATAAATACCGGCAGCCACCTTATTTCCCGATCTATTTAGGCGTTCATCAAATGGGAAAGCCAATGTTATTACCCACATGTCCATGTCTCTCCTCTCCTCTATCCTACTCTGCTCCTGCACAGGAAAACACTGCCTCCACATATAATAACTGCATTCATTCCTTGTGTCTTCATTTTCTTGTGCTGAAAGATGCAGAATGAATGATTGACTGTGTTCGTTCTTGTTAGTTTGAAACTCTATTTCTCGGGAAACACAGATTGCATTAACCCTGTTCTCTGCAGAATTCTCGTTATGTTGACGAACAGATAGCTTTCTGATTTTAGACATAAACAAAATTACTTCAGGATGAATACTAGCCAGCTGCTCTTTGACAGCATCAACCTTTTCAGGCCGCAAAGGCAGTATCATAACAGTGTTTGGAAGCTCACAATCAAATACTTCTTGGAGTCTTGGCTCTTCATCTATCCATTCTGGAACAATATATCCAATTCTAGTTCCAGGTGGAGGTATCTCATTAAACCTTATCTTATATCCATTGCTAAAGACGTAAGGCTCCTTTGTTATCAAGAAAACACTCTTAAATCCAATCCCTACAAATTTATAACATATTTTATCAGCCGTGACTATTAAACCCAAACTCTGAACATTTAGATATACATGAAATTCTATCTAAACATCATGACATGGCCTGTTAAACCTAAACTCTGCAAATTTAAAAACACATGAAAATTTATCTAAACAATCCAGAATATCCCAATCACCCTAATTCTATGTTTTTTTCACAACTTATTTCATTTAAACCGCCATAACCCCAAATTCTTAAACCCAAACACCGCAATATAACAAATTTTATCTAAACAGCCAAGGCTAAAAATGCCCCCAATTACTGCAATTGGATTTTGCTCTGATAACATAATTAATCTAAACAACCACAACGCAATGCAAGTTTAGAAATATTTACAAATTTGATCTAAACTGCTAAGGCTAGAAAACGCTTTCCTTTTTTTTTTGGCACTATATCTTCACATCTTCTTCACATTTTTATCAGATTCAATATATCATCAGATCAGGGTGAAGATTAATGCGGGGAATTGAACCAATAACTTCACATTTAGAAATGTCTTAATAAAACCTGATCACTGTCTATCAAGACCCATAAACAACCCAACTCTATTTTGTTTTTATTACAGATTTCATTTAAACCACCCTGACCCAAAGCTCTGAAATCGATCTCTGCAAATTTAGAGATATATAACCATTTGAAAATCGTGGTAAAAAAAAGTCCCATTCACCCCAAAATATATTTTATTTTCTGAGTACAAGTTTAGAGAAATGATTACCTTTCTCCCCAATGTATTTTCCTTGTCTTTTGCCCTTCTTGGTGGATCGTCCAATGCTGCACAGAGATTCTATGTTGCCCCTGGTGAAGCCTAACTCATTGTTAAAGACCAACAATGTAACAGAGGCACCCACACCTGTGACATCTCTGGTTGTAATCACGAATTCTAAGGAAGGTTCCACATTTGGGTCATAATCATTGTCCTCTGCATTCTGAGAGATCACAACCCACACTAACTAGTATTAGCCATAGCCAAGTAAATTTCAAAGTACTATTTGCCATAGCCATGGCCATACAAACAAGCCACAGCTATATCATATCTATGCAGAGAGAAAGAGGAACTTGATTGAAATCAGAAGAGGAATAGAACCTGAATAAGCTCCATGAGGAAGTGGACGTCCTTTGTGTAGAGTTCAGTAGATAAATGTTTCACAGCATGATGTAAATCTTCTATTAGAGGATTTTCCTCCCTGCCAATTGAAAACTTGTGCATTCTAATTTCTTCAATGTGGTCTCTGGGCGTTGCCATATTGATTGATATGGAGCTGATTTTTTTTCTTAATGATGCTGAATAGAAGTACTCCAACCAAGTAAAATTGCAGAGCCAACAACCTTTCGAGGAGGTCGAGGAAATGGAATGGTTTGATAAAACTATACATCTAATTATGTTACGGCCTTCAGCTTCAGTCGAAATCGAATCCAACTTTAATTGGGTTGTAACAGTAACTTTGTCCGATTCCTTCCTTTAGCTTCGAAGCAACGTTGAGCCCAGGGTTGGCTTTTGTGAGATTCGAGTTATATGAAATAAAATTTCATTAGTTTTGTCAAAGAGATTTCCTAAGAGTTATAAATAAATCATGTGGGTTGGAAATGATATTCTTCAAAATCACCGTTACAATAACGTCTGCGGAACATATATTGTGGCTCATTAGTTAGCTGCGAAGGAAGTTAGGAGAAAGTATGGAATATTTAAGTAGGAGCTGTTTTTTTTATGAGATTGGGTGGGTAAACATTGTTCAATCTCTGCAAACATATTGTGGCTCTTCAGTTAGCGGCGAAGTTAGGCAAGTGTGAAGAATTAATCTAGCCATTATAAAAAAATGCAAACATGATATTTAATATTGTAGTTTTTATTTTAACGAGAAAGTATGGAATATTTAAGTAGGAGCCATTTTCTTTATGAGATTGGGTAGGTAAACACTGTTCACCCCACCCAATAAGAAAGCTTACTTATGGCCCCTTTAACCAATTATATGTTCACATGTACAAACAGAATACTTAATGTCTGAATTTTGAATTGCAAAAAAAAAGTGAAGAAGCTGACAAAAAGAACAAAATAAAGAATTTGTTTGAGTGGGAAAGAGTAGTTTATGATTATTATACATTATATTGTGAATAATCTATTTTTATATTTAAATATATAAAAGTGATGGCATAAAAAAAAAAAGAGTAAATTGAGAATTTACAAATGTTATTATAAATTATTTTCTATTGGAATTACAAGAATACCTGATATATATTTATATGTTTATGACAATTTTGTTGGAGTTGCTTTCTATAATATAAGATGGTGGTGTGTCTATTTTAAAATAAAATAAATTATTCTTTAAATATAAATATGAAATTTTGTAATAAAAAATAATAATGAATATATATGTTTGGTTGGCTTTAATTATTTCAATGTAACCATTCTTTGAATTCTTTCTTGGAACTGTTGGGGCTTTCCATGGAACAAAGGTCCCAAGCTAAGTTGGATCTCAAATGATGTTGATATTATATTGCTTGTGAAACTTGGGAGCACGAAGAATCTAAGGTCCCTAACATAGATGGCTTTGCACTATGGTCTACCTGGAACAAATGATCCTCCAGTAGAGGCATTGGGGCCATGCTACATTAAGAAGAACATCTACCCCCATGCTAGGATTTATAAAAACGACCCTTACAACCAATATAGTTGGATTGAGATTACTAACATTAGTGATAAAAAGACCTACATAGCAATCTGTTATTTTCCCCCATCAATCCTAACTTCTAAATATTACAATGGATTATGTGGATTGGAAAAAGTAGTTTATAATTGTTATACATTATATTGTTAATAATTGATACGAATTTAAATAAAATAAGAAATTTTTTATATTCAAATATGTAGAATTGATGACACAAAAAATTCCATAAATTGAGATTTTACAAATTTTATTGTAAATTAGTTTCTACTAGATTTACAAGAATACCTTATATATATTTATATGTTTATGATAATTGTGTTGACAGATGCATTCTATAGTTTAAGAGGGTGACCTGTCTATTTAATATATATATATATATATATATATATATATATATATATATATATATATATATATAATCTCCTTATAATAAAAAAATAATAATGAATATACATGTTTGGTTGGCTTTAATTATTTCAATGTGATGGGTCTTTGATTAGTTGATATTACAACCCAATATGTAAATGTAAAAATCATTCACTCTCGCTGTCAAAATAAATAGAATATTTAGATGTTCATATGAAAAAATCCTTCACTCTCACTCTCAACAACAAATAAAATATTTAGATGTTCATATGAGGTAATATAATTTTATAAACAATTTAAGAAATAAAGTAATTAAAAATAATAATAATAATAATTTATATTAATATGAGAAAGTGTTACACCCGATTAATTTCTTTATGCTATTTTAATTATACATTTAGTTTTTTAAGTCAAACAAGATTAACGAGTATGTTAATCAATTGAGGAAAAGGGTTCAATGTAATGAGAAGAGAACAACCAAAGGGTTGTAAGGTGAGAGTGGTCTAGAGCTGGTTTGTACTAGTGGAACTCTGCAATCTAAAACTCAAGAAGAGGCTACCAATGGAACTCTGCAACCTAACACTCGAGAAGAGGCTGGACAAAGGTCTTGAGGTCTTTCTCCAGTAGAACTACTAATCAATCCTACTCCGGTGAGGAGCACGAGGGGAGCTGAGGAAGTAATCGCCTCTCTCATGGTTGGGAGGCTACCATCAGCTTTTTTTAACTGAGATAAGTATTATAAACCCAATATTGGGTGGAAGGAAAGATTTTAAATATGATTTTTTTAATTATGTTATCTCTGTAAACTGTGAGTGTTGATTGTAGTAGAATAGTAACTAATCTTTCAATGAGATTTCTAAATAGATTGTTTATAGTAGTGAAATATCTACTTAATTCAGAGAGACTACATGTTTTTCTAGAATACTTTGTGGTGTCTACTTAATAAAAATTACATGCGTAGAAGAATTCTAAGAAAGCATAGACAACACTTCGGACAGTAAATAATAATATATTGACTCTGTAGAAATTGATGAATGTAATGGAAACTCTCCAGAAAACAAAGAGGTCGCAGAATGAGAAAGGATAGTTAGTCCATCCGGGGGGAAGTCCCCAGACTAGACAGTCTGTCTTACATAGATATAGGAAAAACTTCCACGGACTAAGAGTTTGAGAATAAAACCCATTCTGAAAGATGGTCTGGTCATATGAAGTACTATAACTTGAAAGAAAATTGTTTTGAAAAAATATTACTAGGTTTAAAAATCATATTTGGTGCTGATACTGCTAAGTATTATAAGAAAATATAATTAAACAAAAATGGGAAACATTTATATGTTCTATAGCAACACAGTTAACGGCCTTCACGATAGATTTAAGACCGAAGCAAAGAAAGATGTTTGAACATAGTTATGCATAAACCTAGAAACCCTTAGAAGGAGGTAAAATTAATGTCAAGAAGAATTCATAAGCAGTCTAGCCATTTCCACATAAAAGTAAATCGACCCGAATGCGAGCGCACAGTCTGGGAGACTGCAACAATCATAGGTCAAGTAATTTGAGGTGATGTGTTAAACCAGAAGAACCAAATTTATTATGAGTTATTTAAAGACTGTGAAAGATTATCTAGACATTCATAGCCAGAAACTGAGAATATTCCATACAAGTGTAAATGAAAAACTGTTAAGGGAACTCGAACAATCGTAAAATACGAATGAGTATATAGTTCATAACAAAATATATCTCTGACGGTAACCAGATCTTCTGTATAAGAAGCATATAAATACACTTATGACCTAGTCAGAGCACTGAACCAAAACTGAAGGAGAACCAGAGTAAATTCCATAAACACGATATAAATTAAAACAAAGTCTCACTGTCCAACATAAATACTAGCCTTGGTTCAAAAATCACTCTTAAACAAATTAATTGATACATTTAACAGTAGGTCCTTCGAGGGCTAATTTACATCCACAAAGGAGCAAGAGCCTTAGTGGCCCTCGTGAAATTGACGAAACAACATAATTAATCAATCAAATAGAGACTAGTCCAATATAGGACTAGAACATGAAACAAATCGGAGAAGACCCCTCTGGAGGTTCTAGAAATACTTGGAAAAATGGACGAATTTTCATAAACAGAGGTAGGAAATTTATTAAACATGGTTACTGGAGAGATTCAGAGTCTCAAAATTACCTGCTAGAAAATGGAAAGATGTTAGAAAACCTGGAGGTTTGGTTAGAATGAAAACTAGACAAAAGAAAACACGAGCATAGAAGAAAAAATTAAATAGATTACCTTATATATGAGTTAGGGTTCGAACAAGAAGAATTGAGATAAAAAATGATAACAAATGGTGAGATTCGTCTATGTATTACTCTAAACTCTGAAATTATTAACTAGAGAAAGATGGTAAGAATCATCATCTTACCTATCCTGGCCACGCCGATGCTAGGAAACTATTCTTCCAAAATAAAATAAGCCTGGAGAGTCTGAAATGTAAAACCTCCATGAAGACTGGGAATGGAAGCTTGAACGCAAACCCTACCAAGAAGCAACAAAAAAGCGAGGAACCTTGTTACACCATTATCGAGCATGTAAGACTGAAAAAAGAAACTGAGTTCGAACGCCTAAGGGATTATAAATACTCGTTTAACCTAACAAGCGAGACCAACATCGATAAGCAACAAAGAAACATGTAGGTAATTGTTATCTCAAGTCTTCAAGCCAAGGGAAAAATGAGGAGACACATTCTGAGGAGATCAGTTGCAGAGCTCAGGATGCCCTCGCAGCGGCGAAAAATGAAAAGAATGGTTAGGGTTTGGGGGTAAGGGTATTACCCTAACCGTCCCAACTAAGATCAAAACCGTTGATCAAAAAACCCCATAAATTATGTGGATTACTTCCAGGTGTCAGGAATATTAACAATGATAGAAGATTCGATGCCACAGAGAATTATTTAAGTCAGAATATATGTGTGTAATAATTAACAAAGGTAAAAAATCTATATATTGTGCATTGGTACTGAATCGGGGTATAATCAACACGAAAATCAAAACTAAAATTACGCTCCATACCCATAGTTCTTCCAAAGTTGTTTTATGAGGTGTATTTAATGAAAAGTCTCGATAACGAGATAGGCATTAGCTATAATACAATATGATATGTAGTGTTAATTAGATTTTTATGTGCCTTTTGTTCTGCAATGTAAATACAGGTAAAAAAAATTATTCCTTGTTATGGATAGATGTCACAGATGGTATCAGAGCAAAGTTCACATGCTGGGACCCAAATGGGCCACATAAATAACATTGGGTGTGCGTAAAATTTTGCATAGAAATAGGAAGAAGGGGTTGATGGAATACAATGAGGAGGGGGTCCGAATATCAAGCTCCCAGAGCTACAGGGGCTCACCCCTACTCTAACCTAGATATGAATCCGGAACTGTAGGTGCAACTGAGCATGGATCAACATCTACAAACCAGCAGACTACTCGAGGAACAACAACGAAAAACCAATAGACTTCTAGATATGGTGCAACAATTGCAGGAAGAAATGGTTTGAGTAAGAAGTGATAATGAGAGGTTAATGTGGGAACAGGAGAGGATTCTTAAAATCATCTCAGATAGGTAGAATCAAGGGACAACCCAATCGATCCCAGAGAGGCATACCCGAGAAGAGGGTGAACAGTGACAACAAGCTAATGATAAGTTGGAAGGAAGCCCAGCGAAGTAATAAAAACAAGACTTATAATGAAGCAGACTCGAGAAATGGTCCAGATCAACAGGAGATGAAAAAAATAGAAAGTAGAGCTACAAGGTGAATTCCAGAAAATTAAACCTCCTACATTCGATGGAGAGGCCGAAGAGGTAGTAGAAGCATGGATAATTAACATGAACAAATATTTTCAAGTTTATGAATATAGCATCAAACTCAAAGCTCACTTGGCTATTTACCAACTGCGGAAAAAAGCCACATTATGGTGGGAGGAAGTTAAAATGTGTGAGGAATTGAGGAAGAGAATGTGACTTGGGATGAGTTCCAATAGTATTTCAAAGAAAAATACCTAATAGAGTGCTTTTACGATGAAAAATCTAAAGAATTTCATTATTTGAGGTTGAGACAACTGTCTATAGACAAGTTCATAACTAAATTTAACTCCTTATTGAGGTATGTACCGTATTTGAGAGGTTAAAAGAAAAAAGTAAAATGATTTTTAGTAGCCTACCTGCTCACATGAAGGAGATGATTGAATTTGTGAATCCAAAGGCTATGGATGAGGTGATTCGAAAAGCACGAATGTGCTATCAGCAGTCCAAGGTATAAGGAGATGCAGGTAAGAGTTGGCCGCCAAAGAAAGGGCAGAAAGGTACTTAAACTTTTAAAGGTAGCAGATCTGGAAATTATAAAAATGTTGCAAGAAACCCAACAAATAGAAAATATGGAAAAAACCAGCAAAAACCAAAATGGCCAATAGAAGAATGGCCCACTAAATCATCCAGTAGACCAAATCATGGGCAGCTCCAAAAACTGTTGCTGCAATGCTGAGGATGCGGTGAGGCACATTATTATAAGAACTGTCCTCACCGTGGGAGAAGCAAAACTGCAACAAATCTACAAGGGGAATCCACAGTGGGGGATGTTGCACGAAATATACCAAGAATCAATGCGGCACTAGAAGATCGGCAAGCAGATTACCAGCCGACCATGAACAACGAGAAGGTAAGTTATATTCCCAATTTGTTTCTATTTTGGATGATCCTAGTGCCAGTTTAAGTTATGTAAATCCCCAGATAGTTGAAAAATATGACTTGCAGAGCCAGATATTTAAAAGTCCCTGGTTGGTACAACTAGCCACTGGGACAAAGAGAAGGTTAAAGCTAAAGTCTCAAACTATCCCCTAGAAATTGGAAATCATCATATAAAGTTTGAGCTGAATATTCTACCTTTGGGTTCTTATGATATATTACTGGGAATGGATTGGTTGGAAGGGCATTGGTCACTGGTAGATTGCAAAGAGAAAATCATCTATTTTAAGGTTGAATATGGAACTCGCCAGGAGTTACAAGGAATTAAGAAACCACTTCAATTGTACCCCATCACTGCATCCCAACTAGGTAAATGCATTAGAAAAGGATGTCAAATTTATGCTATTCAAGTAGGATTTACCAATTCTAAAGATAAGACCCCTATGTTGGAAAATATACCAGTGGTACAAGATTTTATGGATGTGTTTCCGGAAAATATATCAAGACTACCTCCAAAGCAGGATATTGATTTCACCATCGAATTAATGCCTAGGGTAGCACCGGTGTCACGAAAACCGTATCGAACGAGTGTACCTGAGTTTACTGAGTTGAAAATGCAACTATAGTAATTGTTGGACAAGGAATACATTCATCCTAGTGTGTCTCCCTGGGAGGCACCAGTATTGTTCGTGAGAAATAAGGATGGCACGATGTGAATGTGTATGGATTATAGGGAGCTTAACAAATTGGTTGTTAAGAACAAATACCCACTGCCACAGATAGATGATATTTTTTATCAAGTAAAGGGGCAATTGTATTTTCGAAAATAGATCTAAGATATAGATATCACCAAATACGGCTAAAAGATGAAGATATATATAAAAACAACCTTTCGTACCCGATATGGGCATTATGAGTTCGTGGTCTTACCGTTTGGATTAACCAACACACCAATAACTTTCATAAGTTTGATGCATGGCATTTTTCATCCGTTTTTGGATAAATTTGTTCTGATATTCATTGATGATATATTAATTTACTCAAAGACCATGGAGGAACATAAGTAACATTTACAAATGGTACTAAAAATGTTGAGGGGTCATCAATTTTATGCCAAATTCAGTTAGTGTGATTTTTACAAAGAATAGATCCAATATTTAGGTCATGTTATTTCTGTTGAAGGTATATCACTAGATCCAGAAAAAATAAAGACTATTATGGAATTGAGGGTACCCAAAACATAGCATACATACGTTATTTCATGGGATTGGCTGGCTATTACCAGTGTTTTATCGAGGGTTTCTCTAAAATTTCTTTTCCTATTACCTCCTTGCAACGAAAAGGGCGAATGTTTAAGTGGACTAGTGAATGTCAGACCAGATTTGAATGGTTAAAAAATTGTTGACTACAACTCCCGTATTGAAGGTATCTGATACAAACAAGGAGTTTCAGGTTTGCATCGATGCTTGCAATGGAGTGGGAGCAGTGTTATCACAGGATGGAAAATTTGTTGCATACGAATCTAGGAAGCTGAAAGATCATGAACATCGATATTTGGCTTATGATCTAGAGTGTACCACGGTTGTGCACACACTCAAGGTATGGAGGCACTACCTATTAGGAAAAAATATTGTGTTGAAAACATACCACATCAGCTTGACTAGTTATTCTAAGCACAGTGACTTGAGTGTTCGCCAAGCAAGGTGGAATGCAATCTTGAGTGAATTTGATTTCGAAATTCAACACGTTAAAGGTAAGGAAAATTGTGTCGTCGATGCCTTAAGTAGGAAATTACATTATGCATATGAACTCTACTTTAACCGTGTGGAATTTAAGTTCCAGGAGCAGGTGAAGAAGGCAACGGAAAAGGATCCTGAATATCAGTTTTTATGGCAGCAAACACAAGAAGCAGAAAATCAGGGAAGACAATCATATTATAAGATCAATAATGAACAACTATTGATTTTTCAAGGAAGGATATACATTCCTAATCTAATGAGATTAAAAGAGTTGATCTTGGATGAGTATCAACGAAGCTCTTATTCTAGACACCCTGGTTACCAGAAAATTCTAACATCAATCAGAAAAGAATACTTTTGGCCTAGAATGCGTAAAAATATCGTTGAATACTTGACTAAATGTATGGAATATCAACAGGTCAAGGTGGAACATCAACACCCAGCAAGTTTGTTGCAACCTATTCATGTACCAGAATGGAAGTGGGAAGTGATACCACTTGATTTTATTACAAGCTTACCAATATCAAAGAGACACGATGACTCTATAATGGTGGTAGTTGATTGGCTAAGCAAAGCAGCTCACTTTATTCCAATACAATCAAATTACAAAACAGTGAAAATTGTTGACATATTCATGAGGGAGGTGTTTAGATTACATGGGATTCTAAAAACAGTTATATCAAACCGAGATGTAAAGTTCATCTCAACCTTTTGGAAGGCATTGCTCACGAGTCTGGGCATACAAATCCAATTTAGTACAGCTTATCATCCACAGACGAATGGGAAAAATAAGTGTGTGAATCAAATATTAGAAGAAATATTGCGTATATATGTTATGCAACATCCCACGAAGTGGGAATATTATGTGCATTTAGTATAATTTTCTTACGACAATGGATACCAGGAATCCCTCAAGATGAGTCACTTTGAGGTATTATATGGAAGGCAATGTTGAACACCCATCAATTGGAGCAGCCAAGAAACCAAACTAATGCTTGGACCAAAAATGTTGGCTGAGATGGAGTAAGTGTTGAGATTCAACAAGATGATGAGCTTAGTGAAAAGAATCGCCTTCACTAAGTGGGCCCGCGGGCTATTTTTGGCGCAAGTCTATTTTTAGACTATGTCTATTTTTAGACTATGTCTATTTTTAGACATGACGATCATATTTCAGAAGTTGCAAGATGCTATTTGTGGATGGTTGATCAAGTTGGAAAAATAGATGAAATTCTATTTTTAGTATTACAGAACTTACGCATAGATCAACGATCTAAAAACAGATGCATGTCGATTATTATTAGCCCACACACTAGACTTAAACAACCATTTTCTTTGAGCACTTCGCTCGTGATACGTATGTGGCATATTAGGCCGATGTAAGGAATTACACACCCTATGTGCTTCATCTCTGGTGGTTCATGCATGGAGGACTTAGTTAAAACTCAAGTGGCAAAGTTATGACAGAGTTGGAAGAGTAGTTTGTGGAGTTCTATTCAGTTTAACTCAGTTAGACTCAGTTGAGCTAGTTGTATCTAGTCTAACTGAATGATACACTAGTGAGAGTGGAGTGAATTAATTAGTTAATTAATTCACAAATAATAACTCATTAATAAACTGAACAAATACAACAGTTAACTACAGTGCATGTCAGTTCCAGTGGAGACCAGGTGGAGAGATAGGTGAAAGGGCAAGATAGACTATAGACACAGACTATAGTGATGCATTGATTGCATCATTAACATATGGAGATGCCAGCGAGGATTGCACAAACAAGGATACATTCATTTAACTATTCGTAGCTATTAATGTCACAGGATTATGCTGGAGGCAAAATAGTCAGGAGGATAAAGATTGAAAATGGATTTGCAAGATTGTTCCTGATTAGTGTATGACGATTGTACTGTACTGAGAGCTTGATAAGCTTTGTATGAGGATTTTCATATGATTCCATGTTACATAATATATAGTTTGGGTTTTCAGCTTCAGGCTTTCCCGGTTAAAAACTGTGTTATGTGCGATTGATTATTTTTGTTTATGCTTCACATGTGTGTGCAATTAATTTTTCCGCAAAAGATTAACAAGTGGAATAGATTTAGTATCTTGCATAAAGTTAAATAGTGTGAGATCAGGTGTATCTTGGACATATGCATGCTTATTGCATATAATTTTCACATGGTATCAGTATACTGTTTATTGAAGATTGCAATTGTGAAGTGAGTTTGTGCTAGTGGACAATTCGAATTTGCTACAGAGGGTTCTTGGTGCAGAAATCGAGTATACATTGAAATGTCTTTCAATGTGTTGAGATTGGAGTATGCCCTTGATGGGAGCTTGAATTAAATATCCTGGAAGGATAGGATGGAGGCGGTGCTAGAGGATAATGGACTAAATGAGTTCATCGATAGAAATGTTCCTAAGCCAGGATCTAGCGATGCTACATTACTTGACGCATGGCAAAAGAACACAAAAAAGACGAGAAGGATTATGTTGGAAGGTGTGAAGGACCATATTGTGTCCAGCCTTCATAAGAAAGCCACTCCATTCTTAATGTGGAAGGCTTTGACATGTTTGTTCCAAAGCAGAAGTGACCAAAGGAAGTTGGCGCTTAAAGACAAACTCAAAAAAATAAAAATGGAGAAAGGTGACAATATTCCAAAATACCTCACGAAGTTTGTCCACTGAAAGGATGAACTGGGAAGTGTGGGGGTTACTGTTGATGATGAAGACTTGGTGAGATTGGCTCTCCTTGGGCTTCCGAAGAGTTGGCATAGCTATGAAGACTCTATCAATGGATGGGAGCGACTTTGGTCGGATCTTGTGCAGGAGGAGATAAGGCGGGGTACTAGGGATGGATCTTCATCGAAGAATGAAGATGAAGAGAATTGCGCTTTGGCTGCCAAAGCAAGGAAAGGGAAGGGGAATAAATCTTCTTCAAAATCCAGTGCTAAAGGCAAGAAGAAGGATTTGTCCAAAGTGAAGTTTTTTCACTGTCACGAGCATGGACATTTCGCCACTAACTGTCCACAGAAGAAGAAGAATAAGAAAGATGCTAGATCTGCAGCTGGAGAGGCCTTAGCCTCGCAATTTGAGCTTGATTTTTCCTTGATTGCATGCTTGGTTTCAAGCTGCATGGGGTCGGTGTGGTATCTTGATAGTGGTGCATCTTTCCATATGACGGGAGACAAAGAGTTGTTTAGTGACTTGGAGGAGAAGAACTTCCAGATGCATATAGAGATGTGCAATGATGGTCGGTACAATGCGACTGGCATTGGGACCATTACCTTTGAGAGGGAGTCCAGTAATCCATTCTTGTTGAAGAATTTCATGCATGTTCTAGGTCTGAAGAAGAACTTGCTCTCGGTCGCAATGCTGGAAGACAGAGGTTGTGATGTTGTTTTCAGTGAGGGAAAAGCCTTCCTTCGACATAAAACAATGGGTCAAACCAAGAAGATAAGGGTTCGAATTAAGAATCTCTACAAGCTGGAGGTATATGGCTACGTTGCAATGGTAGGCAAAGCAGAAGAAGTGGTGAGCCGGGATGAGGGAAAATTATGGCACAGGAGATTGGGCCATCTTCACCATGGCGCTTTGAAGATTTTGCAGCAAATTTATACTGGACTTCCCAAGGGTACTCTTGTGCAGTCAGATCAGTGCAAAGGATGTACAATGGGTAAGTTTGTGAAGACCGCCTTTCATGAGAAGGAGAACCGTGCTTTAGTGATCCTGGAGAGAATTCACACAAACGTGTGTGGACCATTCTCAGTTGCTTCAACAACAAAACAAAGGTATTATGTGATATTTTTTGTTGACTATTCTCGTTGATGCTAGATCTTCTTCATGCAGAAGAAGATTGAAACGTTCTCAAAGTTCTGTGAGTTCAAGGCGTTGGTGGAGAAGGAGTTGGGGAAGCAAGTGAAAGCTCTAAGGAGCGATAATGGTGGTGAATACATGTCTGGCGAATTCAAAAACTTCTGTAGCAAAGAAGGAATTCGAAGAGAACTCATAGCGCCTCATAACCCACAGCAGAATGGGGTCGCAGAGAGAAAGAATAGAATGATCGTGGGTGCTGCACAAGCGATGTTGCATGACCATGACCTACCGATGCACTTGTGGGCGGAAGCATGCAACACTGTGGTTTATGTGCAAAACCATTGTCCTCATAGAGTACTTGGCATGAGTACACTCGAAGAAGCTTTTATTGGTAAGAAGCCTGATATTCATCATTTGAGGATTTTTGGCTCACCTGTTCACATTCATGTGACGAAGGACGCCAGGAAGAAGCTGGAGCTGACTGCAGAAGTTGGGATATTTGTGGGGTACACAGAAACACCCCATAATTATCGTGTGTATTTTCCAAATAGTCGGATGACTGTTGTGCGACGGGATATAAAATTCAATGAGGTGAAAGCCATGAAGTTGTCGCTTGAGAGGGAGCTACACTTGCATGCGGAGGAGGAACTTCTTGTTCCCAAAGATGAGCCTCTAGATGTGGATCAGCCATAGGAGGAGATTCATGGAGTGGAGGAGTCCACTCATGCTAAACCAAACATCAGACAAGGTATAAAGTGTACCATAGAAGCTGAGAGACTGAAGCTTGATGCGGCACAAAATGTAGGAGTCCCTACATCACAGTGCAAACAGAGATAATCACCTGACTAATTTACTAGATACATGGCTCTTATGAGCAAGTGTATCGTGACAAAGCATTATTCTTTCGAAGAAGCAGTGTAGGAGCTCACATGGGTAGATGCCATGGTGGAGGAGTATGACTCCATTGTCAGAAACAGTGCTTGGGAGATTGTTCCAAGGCCGGTGGGAAAATTAGTTGTAGGATCAAGATGGATCTACAAGGTAAATCAAGCTTCTGATGGGAGCGTCAAGAAGTATAAGGCAATATTTTTTGCCCGAGGCTTCTCACAAATTGAGGGGATTGAATATGAAGAAACCTTTGCACCTGTCGCATGGTATTCTTCAGTATGGACCATCCTTGCTCTCTTAGCGCAGATGGATTGGCACATTCATCAGATGGATATGAGGACTGCATTCCTTAATGGGATCATTGAGGAAGAGGTGTACATTGAGAAGCCTCAAGGATTTGATATCTTCAGCAGTGAGTTGTATGTGTGCAGGCTCAAAAGAGCATTGTATGGGCTGAAATAAGCACCCCGTGCTTGGTACACTCTGATTGACAACTATTTCACTGGACTTGGCTTCACTAAGAGTGAGGCGAATGCAAACCTGTACCAAATTGTGGTTGAGGGTAAGATTTTAATCATTTTACTTTATGTTGATGATTTAATACTAACAGGTGATGAGCAGTTGATACACTCATGCAAGGTAGATCTTTCAAAGGAGTTTGAGATGAAGGATTTGGGCCTCCTTCATTATTTCCTTGGTTTGGAAATATGGCAGCGGGAAGGTGAACTGTTTGTGTCTCAAGGCAAGTATGCCCGAGAGATACTAGAGAAGTTTCACATGCAAGGTGCAAGCCTATCGACACTCCTCTTCCAGGAAATTGGAAGAAAGAGGATGCTACATTGGCAGAGGTAGTGGATGCCACTGTTTATCGACAGTTGGTGGGTTCGCTCATGTATTTAGTCAATACAAGACCGGACATATGCTATGTGGTGAACTACCTTTCACAAGCGATGGTTAAGCCTACCAACCTCTTTTGGAAGGTATGCTACTGTCCCGAGATATTCAGAGGCCATCCAGTATGGTCATAAAAGGTATACATGGATGAGGTGAATTTGCATGGCTTCACAGATGCAGATTGGGCAGGAAGCCCAACAAACAGAAAAAGCACATCAAGAGGGATTTTCAGTATCATATCTACGACAGTTTCTTGGTACAGCAGGAAACAAAGATTCGTGGCACTCAGTTCAACGGAAGCAGAATACATGGCAGCAAGTTTAGCTGCATGTGAGGCCATTTGGATGAGAAACATTCTGGTTGGTTTGTTTGGTTCACATTTAGATCCCACAGTGATTCATTGTGATAATCAGAGTTGCATTAAAATCTAGGTTAATCCTATGTTTCATGATAGATCTAAACATATTTATATCAGGTATCATCATATTAGAGATTGTGTGCAGCGGAGGATCATGTTGCTTCAATACATTCCTACGGAGGATCAGGATGCAGATATTCTGACGAAGGCGCTCACCAGGTGAAAATTCGAATACCATAGAGGCAGGATCGGGATGAAGGATAATCCTTATCTTGTTTAGAGGTAGTGTTGAGATTCAAAAAGATGATGAGCTTAGTGAAAAGAGTCGCCTTCACTAAGTGGGCCCACAGGCTATTTTTGGTGCAAGTCTATTTTTAGACTATGTCTATTTTTAGACATGACAACCATATTTCAGAAGTTGCAGGATGCTATTTGTGGATGGTTGATCAATTTGGAAAAATAGATGAAATTCTATTTTTAGAATATTGGGCGAAGTCTATTTATAGATTGCTGATCTAAAAATAGATGCATGTCGATTATTATTAGCTCTTAATAATAATCAGACTCTAAACAGCAACTTATTCTCTTGGAGCACTTCAGTTCAGTACACAGATGTGGCACATCAGCTGATAGAAGGAATTATGCAATTTCTAAGGGTTTACTGGAGCTAATGCATGGAGGACTTAGTTAGAACTCAAGTGGCAGAGTTATGACACAGTTGGAAGAAGTAGTTATCGAGTTGTATTCAGTTTAACTCACTTAGACTCAGTTGAGCTAGTTGTATCTAGTCTAACTGATTGATACACTAGTGAGAGTGGAGTGAATTAATTATTTAATTAATTCATAAATAATAACTCATTAATCAACCGAACAATACAACAGTTAACTACAATGCATGGCAGTTTCAGTGGAGACCAGTGGAGAGATAGGTGAAAGGGCAAGATAGACTATCTGTTGTGACTATAGTGATGCATTTATTGCATCACACACATATTGGAGATGCCAATGAGGATTGCATAGTCAAGGCAAGAGTAATTCGAATTCATTCAAAGCTATTCTTCAGCAAGGATTGCATAGTGGAGGCAGGCTAACAGGAGGTCAAATATCGGTGCATGGATTTGCAAGATTGGTCCTGATTAATGTATGAAAATTGTACTGTACTGAGAGCTTGTGATAAGCTTTGTATGTTTGTATGAGATTGTCATATTATCTCCATGATATATAATATATAGTTTGGGTTTTCAGCTTCAGGCTTTCCCGGTTAAAAACTGTGTTATGTGCGATTGATTATTTTTGTTTATGCTTCACATGTGTGTGCAATTAAATTTTCTGAAAAAGATTAACAAGTGGAATATATTCAGTATCTTGCATAAAGTTAAATAGTGTGAGATCAAGTGGATCTTGGACATATGCATGCTTAGTGCATATAATTTCTACAGTAAGAAGTAAAGAAGATCCGACAAAATCTAAAAGCTTCCCAGGACAGGCAGAATGTATATGCAGATCGAAAGAGGAAATATTGAGAGTTCGAAGTAGGTGATCATGTGTATGTGAGAATTAGACCTAAGAAGAGCACCTTAATGTGGACTACCTACACTAAGTTGGCTCCCCAGTTCTGTGGACCTTTCCAAATCTTGGAAAGAGTGGGGTCGGTAGCCTATCAATTGGCTTTACCGAGTCACATAGGGGTGCACAATGTATTTCATGTATCTATATTGAAATGATATGTGCATGATACAAAGAATGTAATACATTGGAAAAACATACAAGTAAGATTAAATTCGATACTATGATCTCTAAACGAAGATAAATATTCTATTAGTTAATTAAATCTTGTTGGTTGCAGGTCAAACCGGAGAGAAAAATTCTGGTAGAGCCTCAACGTATTCTCAAGAAGAGAGAAATAATGCTCCAGAGGCGAGCCATCACCCAAGTTAAAGTGCAATGGAACCACTTTGGCCCAGAAGAGGCTACTTGGGAAGATGAAGGATTTGTACAAGAGGCTTATCCAAAATTATTTACTGGGATGGGGTAAAACATCGAGGACGATGTTCACCTTAAGTGGGGGAAGTTGTAACACTTGGATTAGTTTCTTTATGTTATTTTAATTATACATTTGAATTTTTAAGAAAAAAATGATTAATTAGTATGTTAATAAATTGGTGAACAAGATTTATTTTTCTTTTTGAATAAAGAATTACTTTATGGTGTGGTTTCCCTAAACTGATGGGTAAAATTTCCAAGATTCCAGAGTAGTTAGACTAAAGCAGTTATTGACAATTACCTTCTCCTCTAAGGTTAAAAGGGAAATACCGGAGAAGAAAAGGGGTTTCATGTAATGAGAAGAGAACAACCGGAGGGTTGTAAGGTGAGAGTGGTCCAGAGCTAGTTTGTACCAATGGAACTCTGCAACCCAACACTGGAGAAGAGGCTGGACAAAGGTCTTGAGGTCTTTCTCCAGTAGAATTGCTAATAAATCCTACTCTAGTGAGGAGCGTGGGGGGAGATGAGGATGTAATCACCTCTCTCATGGTTGGGAGGCTACCATAAGCTTTTCTCAGCTAAGTTAAGTATTATAAACCCAAGACTAGGTGGAAGGAAAGATTTTAAATATGATTTTGTTAAGTATGTTATCTCTGTAAACTGTGAGTGTTGATTGCAGTAGAATATTAACTAATATTTCAACATGATTACTAAACAGACCATTGATAGCAGTGAAATAACTACTTAATTCAGAAAGACTGCATGTTTTTCTAGAATACTTTGTGATGTCTACTTAATAAAAATTACATGCGTAGAAGAATTCTAAGAAAGTATAGATAACACTTCAAATAGTTAAGAATAATATATTGACTCTGTAGAAATTGATGAACAAAATGGAAATTCTCCAGAAAAAAAAGAGGCCCCAGAATGATAAAGGACAGTTAGTCCATCTGGGGGGAAGTCCCCCAACTAGGCAGTTTGTCCTACATAGATATAGGAAAAACTTCCACGGACTAAGTGTTTGAGAATAAAACCCATTCTAAAAGATGGTATGGTCATTTAAATTACTATAACTTGAAAGAAAACGTTTTTAAAAAAATAGTACCAAGCTTAAAAATCATAGTTGGTGTTGATATTACTGAGTATAATAAGCAAATATAATTAAACAAACATGGGAAAGATTTATATGTTCTATAGAAACACAGTTAAAGACCTTCACGATAGATTTAAAACCGAAGCAAAGAAAGACGTTTGAAAATAGTTAAGAATAAACATAGAAACCCTCAGAAGGAGGTAAACTAAATGTCAAGAAGAATTCATGAGCATTTTGGCCATTTCCATAGAAAAGGAAACCGACCCAAATGCGAGTGCACAGTCTGGGAGACTGCAACAATGATAGATTAAGTAATTGGGGGAAATTTGTTAAACAAGAAGAACCAAATTTATTATGAGCTATTTAAATACTTTGAAATATTATCTAGACATCCATAGCCAAAAATGAGAATACTACATACAAGTGTAAATGAAAATTTTTTAAGGGAACTCGAACAATCGTAAAATATAAATGAGTATATACTTTATAGCAAAAGAAATCTCTGATGGTATCCATATATATTATATAAGAATCATATAAATACACTTATGACCTAGTCGGAGCATAGAACCTTATCTGAAAATGAATGCTATTTATTGTTGTGCTAGTTTCATACTAGATATAAACTTTTCTTTGCTTTGTTTTACTTATCCTTCATAGGTTTGTTCATGAGCATGTGATTTTCAAACAACAGACTTAGTGAAATTATGATTTTTTCATAAGCTTAGACAACATAATTTAAATGACAGAACAAAAGAAATATAAAACACAACAAACACACATAACAAAGCTTAACACACAGAATTTTGATAAAGGAGTTCACCCCTCCTGGGCTACATCTCCTTGGTCTAGATTCAGAGTGTGGGCCTTTTTATTAGCTTCAAGTGTGCTTAAATTGTTGTTACAAGCTTCAAAACCACTTGGAACCTATTCCAATGAGTTTAAAACATCATGATCTCCCAAAAATGACTATTTGTTTGCTGAATTTGGTGGATGCTCTGGAAATGACCCTAACACCTAGTGGCCCTGGCCTTCAAAAATATTCAAATACACAAAAAAGCTTGTAGATGACCTTTTCTGCCTCTGCAACCTACTCCATTGAGTTCCCAACATGCCAATTAGCCTAGAATGACTCTTTCTGAGCTCTTTATGGGCGAAAATTGAGTGATTTATGACCAAAACTTTTTTTGCCCCAATTTCTCCTCTAAAACTGGAGGAACTGCCAGTTAAAATTCTAAAATTAGAAAACCACCATAAATGGTGCGCCCTCCTAAAATCCTGCCAACGTAATCCTCATTTAATTAATGGATAAGCATGTTTTATTAGGGGATAAGTGAGGTGTTTAATGTGATAAGTGCGGTTAGCGCTAATTGTTGCTTATCGTGGTTAAACCACGTTTAAACATTAATTAAACCACAATTAACAAATCCCGCTGGTCCATTGGTTAAGTGCTTGATTTTTGAGCTGTGGTCACATAGGGAGGGGGTTGGACCGCGGGGCTGGCCCCCTCCAAATCCCAGCTGTCGGTCTTGTAAACTTTAAGTTAACGTGGAGACCATAGTTGGTAAGGAACACCATTAGGAGAACTGGTATTGTGTGTGACAGGCGGGCAAAAGGTCGTGGGTTTGACCCCGAATCTGCCAAAATAGCTAGAAGACCCTCTAACTTTGGTTGACCCTGCCGAAAGTGAGTTTTAAAACTTCATAATATATATATATATATTATCCGAATAATTCCACCATAAACCTTAGTCCAACAAATAATTCGACCCCAAAGTTTAGGAGATGGCCCACCAGAGAGGACATGTGGCACCTTTTGGTTGGGTTGTACTCCAACCTTAAAAAAAAAATCAAATTCCAACATAGGAAGAATACTGGAGGTCATTGGATACATTCTATCTGCACTAACCCATCTGACGAATCTGAAGACGACACTTGTCACAGTGTCACTGGCTGCAATCTGGAGAATATTTCTTACAATGCTGATTGTACCTGCCACATCATCACTGTACCTGTTCTGCTCCTTTTTTTCTTGTTTTGGAAAATGAACAATAGGCGATAACTCAGTCATACGAACTCATATTTTGATGAAAAGAGTTGCGCCAAAATTATCCTGATGACGAATTCTATCCATTCGTTCAGGTTCGAAGCAATTTTGAGCACTTTGAAATTTTAGCTAATTTTAGGCCCAGATCCAAATTCTGATCACAACCAAAAATGAAGGAGAACCAAAGTAAATTCCATAAACATGATATAAATTAAAATAGAGTCTCACTGTCCAACATAAATACCAGCCTTGGTTCAAAACTCACTCTTAAACAAATTAATTGATACATTTAATAGTAGGTCCTTCGAGGGATAATTTACATCCACAGAGGAGCCAGAGCCTTAGTGGCCTTCATGAAATTGACGGCACAACGTAATTTATCAATCAAACAGAGAGTAGTCCAATAGGACCAGAAGATGAAACAACTCGGAGAAGACCCCTTTGGAGGTTCCAGAAATACCTGGAAAAATGGATGAATAGTCATAAACCGACAATTTATTAAACATAGTTACTGACAAAATTCAGAGTCTTGAAATTACCTTATAGTCAATGGAAAGATGTTAGAAAACTTGGAGGTTTGGTTAGAATGAAAACAATAAAAAAGAAAACGTGAGCACATATGCAAAAATGAAATAGATTACCTTATAGATGAGTTAGGGTTCGAACAAGAAGACCTGAGACAAAAAACAATAGATAATGGTGAGATTCGGCTATGTATTACTGTAAAATCTAAAATTATTAACTAGAGAAAGAGGGTAGTAATTATCATCTTACATATCCTGGCCAAGGCGATGCTAGGCAATTATTCTTCCAGACGAAAACAATCCAGGAGAGTCTGAAATGTAAAACCTCCATGAAGACCGAGAATGGAAGCCAGAACGCAAACCCTACCGAGAAGCAACAAAAAAGCAAGGAAGCATGTTACACCATTGTCAAGCATGTAAGATTGCAAAAAGAAACAGAGTTCGAATGCCTGAGGGATTTTAAAGACTCATTTAACCTAGCAAGCGAGACCAACATCAGTAAGTAACAAAGAAACATGCAGGTAATCGTAACCTCAAGTCTTCAGGTCGAGGGCGAAAGGAGGAGACACATTTCGAGGAGATCAGTTGCAGAGCTCGGCCTACCCTCGCAACGGTGGAAAATGGAAAGAATGGTTAGGGTTTGGGGGTAAGGGTATTACCCTAACCGTCCTAGATAAGATCGCAATCATTGATTAAAAAAACCCCATAAACAGTGTGGATTACTTCCAGGTGTCAAGAATATTAACAATGACAACAGATTCGATCCCACAAAGAATTATTTAAGTCGGAATATCTATGTGTAATAATTAACAAAGGTAAAAATCTATATAATGTGCATTGGTACTGAATCAGGGTATAATCAACACGAAAATCAAAACTAAAATTCCACTCCATACCTCTAGTTCTTGCAAAGTTGTTTTGTGAGGTGTATTTAACGAAAAGTATTGATAACGAGATATGTATTAGTTTTAATACAATATGATAGGTAGTGTTAATTAGATTTTTGTGTGCCTTTTGTTTTGCAATGTAAATAAAGGTAAAATGTTTATTCCTTGTTATGGATAGATGTAACAGTGTGTGTATATAATGTTGACTATAATAAAATATTTCAATTGGCAAAAAGAAATAGTAATTACTTCATGATAAAACTAATAAAAAAGATTTGTAATTCATTCATTTTTTTAATATATAATTAATATGTTGCATTTAGAATATCAATAATAAAAATGAATACAAAATAAATCATAAACAACAAATTTCAATATGCAAGATTAAATAAATAATATTAATATGCATTTAAAATTTAGTTTATAAACTAGAATAGATTCATCTTAACTCATGATATGAGACGAATCAAATCTCTTCAGATACACACTTTTTTATTTAATGCAAAACTTAAGGAAATGTTTGTGCCTCTAGATATTTGATTCATCTTGGTAGATATTTAGTTAAGATGGATTTATACGGGTTGTTAATAATAATATTATATTATATTATTATTATATATATATATATATATATATATATATTCTCATTTTTATTTTATTAAAACCTTGATTTAATCTCTATGGAATATCCACTGAACATTTTTACAAGTATTGGGGATAGAGGGTTTAGATATATCTCAATAGTACTTATACCCATTTTGTTTTTAGATTTAATTTAAAAATGTTATAAAATTAAATTAAATTAAATTATTTATAAAATATTTTGTTTGTGAAATGAGTTATGGATTTTTGGCATGTAGTATTGATAAGCCATGGTATCGGCCCATAATATTGTAACAAAGCATATTTACAATTTGATAATATTCATGGTTAAAAATATTGTTATATTTCAATTTTATTATAAGTATTAAGTTTTTATGTGCTTATTAATTAGATTTAAAAATTGTTTATCAAATATCACTCACGAGTCAAAGGGGCATGACGCTTCCGTTAGGGTTTAGGGCTGCTGGATTTGTTTCCGCAGGTCCTCTGCGCAGGTTTATGCCCTTTTGGCCTCCTACTGGTTGGGTCGGAAGTTCCTATCCCCCCCTGGGGTCTCCTTTTCTCCATTTTTTTTCAGCTTGCAAAGTCTAGGTTTGCATCATGGTAGAGCTCACTAAGTTGTCAAGCTTCACAGGCTATCTTGTTGCCCCTATGGTCATGCCCTCCCAGGAGGAGCCTTCCCTGGAAGATGTTGCGGCTTTCAAATTTTTGGTGGTGGTTGCCCCACGTTTCAAAAAACAGGGGTAGTCTAAGTTTGTGAAGTGCTTATAAGATATCCCCAATATACACATTTGCGCCCCGCATGCCCGCTCTCAAGCTCTCTAGCTTGTAGACTGGGGTCTGATCGATCAATTTATGGGCCTGTGGCCCTCCATGTGGAAAGTTTTAGCTTGGGTGGAGAAAAATTGGAAGCCCCTACTCAAAGGATCGGTCTTCTCATATTTATGTGGGAAGGGTTTCTTTAAATTTTACTTTGAGAATAAATATGACATGGATCTGGTTTTTCGTAGTGATCTGTATTTCATGGGGACTCAAGGGTTGTACCTGGACTGTTGGATCCCAAGTTTTAACCCGTAGTGCGAGGTCCCCATCTTAGTCCTGGTCTAGGTGAATCTGCCATACCTCCCTCTCCATTGTTGGAATGATGCAACCTACATACTTATCAGCAACTCCCTTGGAAAATACATAGATTGTTCTGAGCCCAAGGAGGGTCTATTCTCCTGTGCTCGGATATGTGTTGAGATGCATCTTGAAAAGGGACTCCTAGCTGCAGTAAACCTATGTATGAATAATTGGAAACATATCCAGGAAGTAGAATATGATAATTTTCCCTTCGAGTGAAAGCAATTCCATGAACATGACCACTTTGCCGAAAACTTCCCCAAGAACCAGGTGGCCCAAGAGCCTCAAGCAGAAGAAGAAAAGGATAAATGGCAGCAGGTTAAAAGCAGGAGGAACACTCAACAACCTCAAAATTTGGGACCTCCAAAGACTCCCCCGGTCCCTCCTCTTCCCCTGGTGTTGGGCCTCCATTCGCTCCAGGGTTGGGACTGGAAAATCTATTTGACGTGCTAGGAACTGGTGAGGCTTTGGTCAAGGAAACTCCGAGGTAAATTGGGGTTGATACTCCCTTTGGATTGGCCTCCCAGACCACCCCCAGTTTTGTGCCATGCCCAGAACCTTTACCCTCCAGAACCCTTAATCTGACAAACTCAAGACTTGAGTCATCGAATAGCTATGAAGAAACATCCTCATAGGAAGAAAGCGAAGAAGGTTTGCAAACATCAAAAGAAGGTTTGGCACCTCTACCAACCTCATCCCATCAGAAGGAAACCCGCTAAAAATGAAAAAAAAGAGGACTGGGGACAAAGGGAAAATACCAAGGAGAAAGACAAGTAAGGAAATCATGAAGGAAAAGATAGAAAAAAACAAGGAACTCGGGTTCTAACACACCATCCCTCGACAACTAGCTAGAGCAGGAAACAAAGGAGGGGGAGGTAAAAAAGGGAACAATATGGGCCCTAGAAAGGGGGTGGGAAACCAAAAGAAGTGTTAAATGAATATTATCTCTTGGAACTACCGAGGGCTTGGAACATATAAAAGAATAAAGTAAGTTAAATCTCTGATAAAAAAATAAAATTCAGTCATCATACTTTTACAAGAGACAAAGCTGAAGGAGCATAGTCTTCAAGCTTCCCATAATAAGATTTGGAGCAAAATAAAGATTGAGATAGTAAGCACAATGGGGAGCATCTGAAGGCCTATGCATGTTATGGAATCCAACGAAACTTAACCTAGTAAGAACCACTAAATCCACTCATTAGATTACAACCTCATTTCCACACATTTATTTTAAGCATACATTCACTATTATAAATTTCCATATGCCTACCCACTTTCGGGAGAAGCAAGAATACTTTAAATACCTTATGGAGCTTAAAGATTCAAACTATGGGGAAAACTGCATACAAGGTGGCGATTTCAACACCACCATGAACCAAAATGAAAAGAGAGGGGGAACCTCGGTTCAGGATGCCTTCCAGGAAAACATGGAAGACTTAATTCTCACCCTAAATATTTTTTATGCTAAACCTAACAATTTTTTGTACACTTGGAAAAATAAAAGAGTGGGAGTGGGGCACATAGTAGCAAGACTAGATAGATTTGTTATCTCTGATAATCTTCATTCTCTTAACATTTTCCTGGAATCCTCCAACCTCCCCTGGTCAGGTTCTGATTATCACCCAATTTCCCTACGGATTATTACCTCAAGACCCTGGTCTTATCCCTTTCCGCTTCTCTCCTTTGTGGCTGGAGTGTCGAGATTTCTTAGATCTGGTGGCCCTGTCTTGGGGGCCTTAGGTTGTGGTCATCCCAGTTACCATCTGCGAAGGAAAAATCCGCAGACCGAAAAATGAAATTAAAAAATGGGCAAATGTTTTGAAACCAGCTCCAAAAATAGAAGAAAAGAGATATCAACACCTTAGAAATAAGCCACTTCGAGGGGGAAACCTCCAATACATTACATGAATGAAAAATTCTTGGATGATTCAAATTACAAAACCTCCTTTCTATAGATTCATAGTCACACAATGTAATCCTAGCCAACCTAACAATAATAATTTAAGGGCACAATAATAACAAAATGGGGGTTACAAGGGTACAATAATAACAATAAGGGGGTTACACTAACAACAATAAGGGACTATACTAGTAATATAGGGACCTAACATGCCCCTCTCCTTCCAAAAAGTGTTGTCCTCAATGCTTGAGTAGCTCTGGGTGCTTCTGTATAAAATTCTCATCCTCCCATGTAGAATCTTCAGTGGGTAAGTTCTTCCACTTGATGAGATACTCTGAAATTGATCGATTCCGTAGCTATTGAGTTCTTGTTTCCATGACCGCTTCAGGTTCCAATATGATTTTTCCTTCCTTATCAAGTTCTGGAAATATTGTTTGAACTGGAAGATTTTCACCTATAACCTTCTTTAAGCATGAAACATGGAAAACTGGATGTACTCGCGAAGAAGCAGGAAGCTCCAATTTGTATGCCATAGTGCCAATATTTTGCAACACCTTGTAAGGACCATAGTATTTTGGCGATAATTTATTATCCTTCTAGCTTGCTTGAGGGACATTTGTTTGAAGGTTAAATGGCGAAATGCCTGGGCCTCCTGCAGCATCCAACTTTTCTACCATAGTTGATATGCCCGTTTATTTATCTGACATTTTAAAGCAATTAGGTTATCCTTTAAGAGTGAGAACTTCTATGATGTCTTTATAAGATTTACCGCTTGAACCTTCTGATTTTTCTCTAAAGATGATGTGATGGGATAAAGATGATATCCAAGCGGCCATAAATGGGGTCATTTTTATCATAGTATAGCGAAGTATATATCAATGACTAGCCGTTCGGTAAACTACTGACCATTGTGTTTATTTATCAGATACAAAACAACGAAGATATCCTTCCAAACATTTATTTACTATCTCAGTTTGACCATCGGATTGAGGATGATAAGATGAGCTATGAGCTAATTGAGTACCCAAACAAGAAAATAAATCCATCCAAAATTTTCCAGTAAAAATGGGATCTCTGTCTCTCACAATAACCTTTGGGTTTCCATGTAGCTTTCGAATTGTTTCCATAAATGTAGTAGCAACTATACTAGCTTTAAATGGATGAGATAATGCACAAAAGTGTGCATACTTGGTAAGTCTATCAACTACCACCATGATGACACTCTTTCCTTCAGACTTAGGTAAACCTGTGATAAAATCCATTGAAATCTCCTCCCAACGTTGACTTGGAATGGATAAAGGTTGTAGAAGTCCCGGGGTCTTAATTGTTTCCACTTTATTCTGCTGGCAAACCAAACATTCCGCCACAAAATTTTGAATATCAGTTTTAAGGCCATCCCAAAAAAATTCTTTCTTCACCCTGTGGTAAGTTTTTAAAAATCCCGAGTGTCCTCCTAAAGGAAAAGTGTGCAATTCCAGAAGAATCTTTTGTTTTAGTTGGGAATTCTTACAAAGATATAAGCGATCTTTGTACCATAAGGAATCATTTTTCCAACCAAATGTATCAGATGTACTAGGATCTTGCTGCAACTTTTGAATGAGTGTCCATACATCTTTTTCCTTCTTCCATTCATCTCTTGCTTCGGTTATCCAATCTGGTTGGATAATAGAAATGGCACAAAGCAATGCTTCCACCTCTTCATTCTTTCTTGAGAGTGCATCTGCAACAACATTTAGCTTCTCTTTTTTGTAGATTATTTCAAAGTCATAACCCAACATCTTTGTGACCCATTTTTGCTGCTCTTCTGAAGATAGTCTTTGTTCCAAAAAGTGTTTAAGACTATCATGATCAGTTTTTACCTTGAAGTGTCTTCCCATTAGGTAAGGTCGCCATTTCTTTAGTGCATGCAATATTGATAACATTTCCTTCTCATAAATAGCTTTTTGTAAATACTTTCCTTTGATTGGACAACTTTCAAAAGTAATGGGTCTTCCTTCTTACATTAAAACAACACCAATTCCATTTCCTGATGCATCACATTCCACAATAAAGGTTTTTGTGAAGTCTGGCGTAGCTAAGACCGGTGCTAGGCACATTGCCTCTTTATGATGTTCAAAGGCCTTAGTTGCTTGAGGAGTCCATGAAAATGCATCTTTCTTCAATAATGTTGTTAGAGGTGCTGCTATTCTCCCATAATTTTTAACAAAATTGTGATAATACCCTGTTAACTCGAGAAATCCTCGCAACTGCTTAATGGTTGTGGGGACTTTCCATTCCTTAATGGCTTTAATTTTGTTAGGGTCTACCTTAACACCCTCATGAGATACAATATGACCCAGATATTCCACCTCTTGTACTCCAAAGAAACATTTGGATGTTTTTGCATATAATTGTTTCTCCCGCAATAGTTTGAGCACCCTGTCAACATGTTGAACATTATCCTTCCAAGACCTGTTGTAGATTAGTATATCATCAAAAAATACTAGCACAAATTTTCTAAGGAAGGGTTTGAAAATGGAATTCATCAACCCTTGAAATGTAGAAGGTGCATTGGTAAGGCCAAAACGCATGACCAAAAATTCATAATGACCCTCATGAGTTCGAAATGTTGTTTTTGGAATATCTTCAGTCTTCATTCTAATTTGATGATATCCTGAACGAAGATCCAACTTGGTAAAATAAATTGCTCCATGTAATTCATCCAATAATTCATCAATCACAGGAATGGGAAATTTGTCTTTAATGGTGAGCTTATTGAGCTCCCTATAATCTAGACACATGCGCCATGATCCATCCTTCTTGTGTACCAATACTACAGGAGCAGAGAAAGAACTTTGACTAGGTTGAATTATACCAGCCTCTAACATTTCTGCAATCATACGTTCAATTTCTCTCTTTTGGACATAAGGATATCTATAAGGCCTGATGTTTGGAGGAACACTTCCGAGAATCAAATGAATAGCATGATCATGATCACGAATAGGTGGGAGTCCTTTGGGAGTTTCAAACACCTTGGAATGTTTGTCCAAGACTTTTTGGAGATCTGCAGAAATAGATGATTTTGATGTTGGAACTTCTAAACATTGTTACCGATGAAATAGGTAACCTGACCTCAAAACGGGAACTATAGCCCAAAAAGTCTCAAAAAACATGAAAAAACACCCCAAAAACAAAAAGTGTGTCTTCCAGAACGCACTTGGTTTTTTTTGAAGGTCAAATTTCAACATTTTATAAAATTATGCTAAAAACAAAATTGTTTGTTGAAAAAAGGATTGAAAAAAAATCCTCAAAACAAAACCAGTTGATGCTGGAATAACAAAATAAAAAATTGTGTCATAATTTTGACACTTGTAACAATGGAATTAAAGACAACATATTAGGACATTTTTTAAAATCGTAAATTTATAACATTTTTGATAGATGATGTTAAAGATAAAAAAATACATGTCTGAAGGGCTTATCATTTCGAACAATTTTCATCCATGTTGTTAAACATAAAATATCTTGACTTTAAACAACCCCAAAATTGTAATTATTGTCAACCATAACCTTAAAGATAAAATTTGGTAGCACATAAAAACCTTAATGACAAGTTTTAAATCTAAAGTTTTTCAATCTTAAGTGTTCAACATACTTGAACAATGAAATTATGGAGAAATTATAAGACTTAACAATTTAAAAAAATGAACAAGTAAATGAAAAAATTATCATTGAACAGAAACAAGAGTGAGTAATTTTAATTTTAAAGGATAAAAACTTATGTTTTTTCAAATCTTAGCATAAGACAAATTTAAATATAATTTCAACCAAAACCTAAAAATCAAGCATCAAAACAAAGTGTTCCCTTTCAATGACGCATATAATTATTAAAACTTTTAAAAGTATCTTATACCAAATGGTAACAATACATAATATCATGGTAATATCACTGCATAATCTAAAAATTCAACATTAGTTTCTATTTTCTATTTTACTTATAATTAAAATATCAATATTGGTACATTGAATATAACATAAATTATTTTTGTAATTCATTGTTGCATTGTCGATATTCTAAAGAGATGAATTCTTCATAATTAAAACATATAATCCAACAAACATAGAAATGTCTCATAACTTCATGAAAAATGAGATGGAAGTCAAAATTTTTATTTCAAGTTACCATGCAAACATCAATTACATAAAAGTGTCTTAGATAGTTATTCAAAATAAACCATAGGTTCTGGCACACCATCATAATCTACATCTTCAGTTGAATGGCTCGATGCAGATGAAGATGATCCATATTCTTCTCTTTCATCAACTAGTGCTCCATCTGAGTCAACATGCATGCCCACCATTTCGGATTTCAAAAGTCTTGTAGATCTACATCTACATTCTGCAGAGTCCCATCTCAACAGTAATTGTTCTGGTAGCAATTTCTTCAAAATAGTTATGGTCTGCAACCGAAGAGTTCCTCTCTTTGTCAAATTGAAGTCATACACAAGTATGTCAACATCCTCCAATTTTAAGACATCTGTGCGACAACATCCCCCAATTTTAAGACATCTGTGTGACGACGATTTATATTTGTGCCCTTTCTTTTTCTCTTTCTGCCAATTCTTTTTTCCGCTACCATCTCTGGCTTGTACACACCATTGAAAGAGTGGGTACTTGTGGCATACCAATTTACTTCAACAGCTGTAATCTCTTCATTTTCATTAATGACCTTTATAACCTTGGCAATCCAGAATGGATAGCCAAGTGGATCTTCATCTTCTAACACTGCTATCATGCAACCCTCCTTAAGATCCTGCACAGAACCCCTGTAAAGGTCTTCCATGGCTTCACGTTGTGCATGTGATCTTCTAGAACCAATATAGATTTCTCTTTCCTCTACCTGTGGGGAATTAATAATAGCTTGAGGCTGTTGTTGTTCAACATTGTGTGTTTCCTAATGTTCATGTTCATTTGGCATATTTTGTGGCAAAAAAAAAGGAGTCTTCAAAAGCGTATCCCCATTTATTGATCTTGAAATCATATCACTTTGATTACTGAAAAAAGACTCCCACCAAACTGAATCAGCAATATCGAAGTACTCATATGTATCTCTAATACATCTTTTAATTTCCTCTAGACATTCAGAATAATTTATGTCTCTCTTTTGCCTTCGTGCATTATGGAGTTCAGAAACTGACTGTAATAACAATATCTTTGATGAAAACATTGGACGCTCTGGAATGAACTTCAAAAATGCTAAACCCGATGATGGTCCCCATTCTTCAATAGTTGAATACTTCTTGCCCCATATAAGTGTTATCCCATCAATTTTTTTGATACGAAATTGATGCTGGAAGTTAATGTCGTTAAGTTGTTCAATGCATTTCTCCTCACCATGCGATCCAAAAATAAACCTTCGCATGTCAATAGTTTCTTCCAACACATGAAAAACAGGCTCTGGAATGTACGATTTCTTAATACATTCAATTAATGATGGCAGGCTTCCAACACCTTTCCTCCTCAATGTTACTAAAAAACGACTGAACATTTGATCAATATGATCATGAGTATGCCCAACAAGAAGGAAACCAACCTTTATCTTTTTAAAATCCCCAATTCAACGAGCATGTTTAGATACCCAAAAAGAACTTGACTTTTGTTCTCACGACTTGTGTTGTCTAATTGTAAATACAAAACTTCAGGAAGAATCCCAGACCAATGAGTAACCACATCATGGATTATAGTTATGGTCATATTTGCATCATTGTGAATATTTGGAGTTGTGAAGAAAACTCTTGGAAACATCTTCTCATTAAATACCATACAACCAACCAAGTGAAACTGAATGAAATTTTCCTCTTGTATTTTTTTTGGCGTGCGGACAAAATGTGGAAGAAGTGTTTTCTTTTGGTCCATACCATCAATTATCAATCCCAGATATTTATTTAGACGATCATAACACTTCTTTCGATGTTTATACAACTTTTGCCTTTCACTTGTTCGCTGATTGCGATGGTCTTGAAGTTCTTTGAAAAAAAAATATGTACATAAAATAAAAGAAACATATGAATAAATATATTTTCATAGTTGATAAGTATCAAATTTTAAAAAACAATGTTTTGAACAGATACCTCTTTCCGCCCCTTGACATTTATCTCTTTTTTCTTTAAGAGAAGCACATGTGTTGCAAATCCCCATCCTTGTCTTCTTAGGAATACGAACATTGTTGAATTCAGTCTTCCATATCCTTGTAAAATAAGAATATGTAATAAAATTACCAATTCCTTCAACAGATTCTACATAATCTTTGTATAACATGAATATTTCTCGTCTCGAGAAATTATCTGGAATATGTATTGTGTCTTTATTTGGCATACACTCTCCATGATTTGAAAAGAAGTCTTTCATCCATGTCTTAGCAGTATTTGCAAACGGCCCCACCTCTCGTTTATAACGTGCTTCTGAATAATATGTGGGATCCCTTTCCAATCTATCATGGATTCTTGACAAACGACAATTACCAATTGAATACAACATTTTGAACGCCTTTCTGCAAAGCAATACATTCCCAATATGATAATCATAACCTGCTAGTATAGATTGCATGCAACCCACTAAATATGAATTTTGCATGCTTTTATTCATTGACATATATGTTTTCCTTTTCTCCAAAACAAAGTTGAAATCCATATTTTTCAAGAAATCCCTTCGACAACATTCACTTGAAATCAAATGAATGACAGAACTTCTTGTTGTGAGATATTTTGTCCTCACCCTTGTATAACTGGAATGCTTTAGATTGATATGAAAAGGTCTACTCCTACTCCTAGTTGCAATATTTGCTTGCAACGACTTCATCACCATTAGGAGGAATATTATCCCCACTATCATCATCCTCAACATAGTTAAGAAATTCATCAACATCATTGCCTGGAAAATTTTCTTTACCATCATCAGTTGAAGAAAACATTTCACAAGAATCATCGGCACTTTTGTAACCCCGACTCAAAAGAAATTCTTCACCATCTTGACCCATGCTTTCAAATTCTTCCCCGGGAGGATTCAATTCTTCATCACCATGAGTGTCTTTGAAATGGTCACTTGGAGAAAATGCAATATTCAGATCTGTGCCTCTAAAATTATCATTTGCAAGAAACTCTTCATCCTCCCCTTCCTTAGTGGTGCTCTCATAATCTTTGGGATTAGGAATAAGTGGAAGCTTTGAATTTGTATTCACTATAATTTCTTCATCCTGCCCCTCCCCTTCCTCACTGAAGCTCTCATAATCCTTAGGATTAGGAATAAGTGAATGCCTTGAATCTATATTTATTGGAAATTCTTCTTCCCCCCCTTCATCAATGGTTAAACTATAATCGTTATGATTAGGATGAAGTGAAAATTTTAGCTTTGGAAATTCATCCCCGTCTTCATCAGTGGTGCTGGCATAATCCTTAGGATTAGGACAAAGTGGATATTTTGACGCTGCAAATTCTTCATTCCCCTCTTCCTCAGTGGTGCTAACATAATCCTTAGGATTAGGACAAAGTGCATATTTTTACTCTGCAAATTCTTCATTCCCCTCTTTATCTGTGGTGCTGACATAATCCTTAGGATTAAGACGAAGTGGAAATTTTGACTCTGGAATTTTTTCGTCCCCCTCTTCATCAGTGGTGCTTGCATAATCCTTAGGATTAGGACGGAGTGGATATTTTGACGCTATAAATTTTTCATTTCCCTCTTCACCAGTGGTTCTGGCATAATCCTTAGGATTGGGACGAAGTGGATGTTTTGACTCTGAAACATTATCATTCCCCTCTTCATCAGTGGTGCTCGCATAATCCTTACGATTAGGACAAATTTGATATTTTAAATCTAGAAATTTTACATCCCCCTTTTCATCAGTGGTGTTGGCATACTCCTCAGGATTAGGATAGAGTGGATATTTTGACTCTATAGATTCTTCATTCCCCTCTTCATTTGTTGTTCTCGCATAATCCTTAGGATTAAGCTAAAGTGGATATTCTTCATCTCCCTCTTCATCAATGGTGTCCTCATATTCCTTGGGATTAGGACGAAGTGAAACTTTTGACTCTGGAAATTCTTCATCATGCCCTTCATCACTGTTGCTTTCATAATCCTTAGGATTAAGAGTAAGTGGTATAACTAGCGCTCGATTTACAGATTTTTCATTTTGCTGCACCTCATCAATTTTGTTCTCATCATCTTTAGGATTACGACCAAGTCAATTTTTTGAGTCTCTATTCATGGTGAACGAACTCCCATTATATTCATCACTCTGAATAGAGTTGTTGCATGACGAAGATGTTGATGTTGTACAAAGAAAAACTTCGCTATCAGAAGAAACCATGGCTTTCAACAAGAATAGGTTGAATGATACAAATTCCTCTCCCACTTACAATATATAGCTTAAAGACTGAAAATTTCCCTCCAAATTTTCCCTCCAAAAAAATTCACGAAAAAATTTCCCTCCAAAATTTCCCCCCAAAAAATTTCGCGAAAAACTTTCCCTCCAAAATTTTCATTTCAAATATTTGATACAAATATTAGTCAAAAAATTTATTTAACATTTTTTTAATAAAATGTTTGTGTTGAAATATTTTACTGATATTTATATTCAAAATATCCACAAAATATTTCTCTCATGGATGCCTTCCAAACTAAAATAATGTTTTTATTTCAATGATTTAACATTGACTAGATGTAAGTATTAACTATAATATTACTATAATATCTACATGCAAATATTAACTATAATGACTACATGTAAATATTTTAAATTTAAATTTTAAACTTACGTTATATTCATCTAAAATATATTTCAAAATTTATTAATAAATTGTTGGTCTTCAAATATTTCACCGTACTTTCTACTCAAAATATCCACAAAATATTCCTTTCATGCATGCCTTCGAAACTAAAATAATTTTCTTATTTGAATGGTTTAAGATTGACTACATGTAAATATTTACAAAAATAACAACATGTAAATATTAACTATTTAAACTATAATATTAACTATAATTAACTACATTTAAATATTTTAGATTTTAAAATTTAATCCAATGATTTTAAACATTGAGTACATGTAAATATTAACTATGATAACTAAATGCAAATATTAACTATTTTATCTATAATATTAATTATAATTAACTACATGTAAGTATTTCATATTTTAATTTTTAATATGAGATTAATGAGAAAACAGATTAGACACCAAAAAGAAAAATTGCCAAAGATGTCTCTCTTTTACCTCATGAAGTAGAGCTTGTTTATAAAAAAACTGATATGTTATCCAATAAGACTAGGAAATCAAATATTGGTGAACTTGTAAAGGTCATGAGCAGTAGTGAAGAACAAATTGAAAGCTCTCACGGAAGCAGAGAAATCATAACACCAAGTGTTGAGTTAGAGGATGGAATTATTAAAACAAAACAAAATGCTATTCGACAAGAGTTGAGGAAGAATAAATTAATTCTTGGTGGCCAAACATTTGAGCTTAATGTTAACCAATTTTATGGCCCAGATGAAGGAAAATCTCAATATCAAATTAGAAAGGTCCATCACCTACATGTACATAATCTGAAAACATTGTTCAGGTTCAATCCATATGCGCATGTGGTGGATTATGTGGTTCTTGTCGATCCATGTCAGGTTCCCAACAAACAAGCATTTGACAAGACAAAATGTTTTGATTATAAATATTATTTAATTGGAGGGAACCATTCAATAGAGGCTAAGAGTCAATTGATTGCAGAATATCCCAATAACTATCTTTTTCAAACAGTGAAATGCATCATTTACGCTGGCTTAACAGATATAGAATCAAAGTTATTGGCATGGGATCATAATGCAGATAATGAGTACAGAATGAAAATGACTTTCATCTAAAGGGTCAGATTTACTCATAATGAATTCATAGAAAAATGTGGTGGGGATAAGACACAAGTTAGTGTAGCATTTCGAAAGGAATGTTTAATGGAAACATGTTATCAAATTGATGAAAAAAAAGAAAAAGATGGAAAATTGAATACAAATTTCTTCAGAGGCACAGATAACATTTTTCAGTTGGCATTTAGAACTGGGGAGGTATGGGATTTGATTAATGAGATTTTTGATCGATGGGAGAATATTTCCATAAAAAATCAGAAGGTTAGAAAGAGTAAACCCATAATATGTACCAACAGTAAGGGGGGTCCTGAAATGAAGCAGCTTCCAGAGGATATGACTATTACACCTTGAAGAACAATGCAAGGTGTGAAAGATGATAAATTAGTCAAATCAGTATTAGCCCGTGTGAAGTCGGGTGAATTATCAATGGAAGAAATGTGTGCAGAATTTCAAAAGTAAGTTTCTTGAATTATTTCTTTCATTATAATTTTCTTTTAAATAAAACATAATGATGTTGGTAGAATTTTTTATACATGTCAATATATTAACGTTTTTAAATTGATTTATTCAATCAGAAATTTTTTATGAAAATACAAGAACACATGGTTAAAATTTTAAATGAAGACAGTTGGGATGATGTTGTACGCAACTACCCAGAAACAAGTTCTACATCAACACTAAAAGAGTTTTATATTGCATTCAATAAGGTATGTTGATTTATAAATTTATTTTATTCATATTTTAACTATTTTTATTTTATTACTTATATATATATGTCATTAAAGATGTCGAAGAAGGATGGAAATGGAGTACCAGATACTTTCAAAAGCTTTATTGAAAAAATTAAGATGGAGAACATGAGAAGGAAGCGTCTTATGAATGCTGAACTTGATCCTACTCTTAATCATTACATTTGGAATGGGCTCGACAATGTCCAATATCAAATAATACAAGGTGACTGTGAAGACATTGCATCACTAATACCTAAAAGGGAATATGGCCTAGTTATTGCAGATATTCCTCATGGTTTCAATTTCCCAGACATTGAATATGATAGAGAACCATATACTTATCAAGCCTTTAGTAAAGTGGTTACGGGTTTTCAAGAAGTGACAACATCACCACTTTGGCGATTTGTGACATTTCATTCAGACACACAGTTTCCAATGTTATTAACAAGCTCCAAGGGTAAAGCAAACTCAAGGATGCAACTTACATGGTAAGATTTTGAAATTGTATGTTTGATTCCTCCTAAAAAAATTTATTCATGTAAAATTTAATTGAAGTTTTACTATGTTATGTTACAGGCAAAAGTCAAATATTGTTTCTTCTGAAGATCAGCCTATTATAAATGATTGTGAGTTCATCCATGTTGAATGTTGGACAAAAGATGATAGCTATAAGCATATTATTATGAATCGAGTAGATGGGAAGAGTCATAGTCAAGTATTGGTTTATGATGCAGTGGTAAGAAAACTAACATATGAGGATAAAGATGCAAAAGGAGGTATAGTTAACATTTATCAAAAACCACAAGCATTGATTAACTATCTTATAGATCTATGTTCAAATGAAGGAGAATGGGTTTTGGATTTATTCTCAGGTTCAGGTAAGTTTTATTATACAAATTTAAATTTAAATATTGTCTTTTTTACTTTTTATGTATCCATACTAATTTTCTTACTTATTTTTTTTGTGCTTGATGATTAGGTACAACACTAGCATGTTGCCTACTAAAAGGAAGAAATTGCATTTCCATTGAGAAAGACCCAGTTCAATGCAAATTTATTCAACAAAGAATTAATGCTCTTAAATTCCTTCCAGATGCGAAGCAAGAAGTTGGTTTGAGGAAAGGAGATTTTAATGAATCATGTGTGGCAAAAAAGCAAAGGAACCTCAACCACCATTATATGGAATGATTGGAAAGGGACACTTTGGAAGATTTGCTGACATGAAAGATTCATTAGAAGATGACAATGATCAAAATGAAGAAGAAAATGCTGCGGAAGAAGCCATCAATGCTGTTCTAGATGATGTTGAAGATGTATTAGTTGATATTGTTGATGATGTTTAAGTTATGCTTGCAAACAAAGCTTATTTTTGAGAACTATTAATCAGTTTTACTTGTAATGTTTAGACTTTGATATTTTATGAGAACAACCCTTTTTTTTTGCAAAAAACATGTGATTGCTATTATTTTTTGACATAAAATTCAATAAAAATGTTATTTTCTTAAGTTTTTTTATTAATATTCTCCCAAAAAATGAGTTTATTTAACATGTTTTTTCCAACAAAAAGTTTGTAAAAGTGTATTTTTTGCATTGTATTTTTTTGTCATATGGTTCAAAATATTGGTTTTTTAGCGACAATTTTTTGATGTGCATTGAAAAATTATTTAACAATACATAAACATGTATAAAATATAAACTTTAGAATATTGACCCTTTTTCCATCTTTTATCTATGTGAAAAAGTGAAGATATCATTACAAGTTTTTATTTAATTTTTTTTTTTTTTTTTTTAAATTTTAAAACACAAGTACATAAATGCACTAAAAAATAAACATCTCACAGAAAAAGAAGACATTAGAAAATCTATAGTGTCAAAATCAATCCTATAAAAAAACATTGGTGATGATACACCACCACTATTCAAAATCGACATAAAAAACATCACATTAAAAAAAAAAAAAATTTAATAATAATAAAAAAAAAACAAAATGAAAAAAACTTAAAGTGCCAAAAACATGCTCAATTTTTTTTTTCTTGATTCTGCATCGCCACTTTTTCAAAATCAGGTGTTTTTCTTGATACTTCAAAAAGTAGGTAACCATGAGGTTACCTATTTCATCGGTAACATTGTTTCTAGTGAGCATAATTGTGCAATTATGCCTCGTTGTTCTTTCTTTATAAGCTTTTTCATGACATTAGAGCTTATTATCTTTTCCGGCTTCCCTGCAATACCCCGTAATTCAACTTCCTTACCTTCTGAAAAAAAAATTCAAGAAAAGTTCTTGAAAATTAAAAGCTACCATCCCCAAAGATTGTAACCATTGTATTCCTAGTACAACATCAGCACCTCCCATAGGAATCGAAAGCATTTGACTATTCAATACATATTCCCCCATGGTTAGCTTGATATTATGGCATTTTCCAAAGAAATTTATAGTTCCTCCATTTGCAACCATCACTTGACATTCTGGTGCTGGGTATAGGAAATAATTCAATTCCTTGGCCACCTTACAATGAATAAAATTATGGGTACTACCTGAATCAATCAACACTATTACCTTTTTCTTCTTGATATGTCCTTCTATCTTAAGATTTTGAGGAGTGGTAATTCCTGCCAATGCATTACATGATATGGTCGGACTCATTTCTTCCTCTTCTAGGGTTGCTTCCTGGTGTATACCCTCTTCTTTTGAAAATTCTTGTTCATTTTCTTATTCCTCTTCACAATCTATGTAAAATAATTTCTTCTCAGCATACTTATGACCTTTAGTGTATTTGCTATCACAACTGTAGCAAAGCCCTTTTTCTCTTTTTTCTTCCAATTGTTGTGGTGTCAACCTTGTAGGTTGTGGAAATCTAGGAGTAGCAACACTTCCCTCTTTATAGAAGTGAGTAGTAGGCTTCCTTGTCGCCATAATTTTACATTCAATTTTTCTTGCCAACCTGAATACCTTCTCCAATGAATCAAATTCAAAAACACAAACTTCGTGTTGGATGTTATCCTTTAAAGTACCTATGAAGAGATCAATCCCGTGTTCCTCTCAAATACCAGTTACCCTTATATTCAATTTTTGGAAGTCCTCAATGTGCTCCCCTATTGAACACTTTTGTTTGAGATTTATCAATTGGCTAAAGAAGGTCTTTCTCTTTGTATCTTCATAATGTGCTATCATTTCCTCCGTAAAAATTGACCAAGTGACAATTTTTTTATGGGAGAAAAGCCATCGATACCATACAAATGTATTTTGTTCTAAATTTAAAGTTGTGATGCGTACCTTTTGTGTGTTTTGCACATTATTGAGATCAAAATATTGCTCCATCTGTAGTATCCATGTTACAGGATCCTTTCCATCAAATTTCCTCATATCCATTTTTGGAATATGGTGGTTCTGCCTTCCAACATTAGAGTTTATGAAATCATGATTAACATTTATTTTGTTCTCATCATGAGTTTCCTCTACTATATTTTCACCATTAGGAAACATTTCTTGTATCAAATTTGTCAAACCTTCCATGTATGCTTTTAGATCATTCTTCATGTTTTCCATTTTTTCATCGATCTTAGCTTCCATGTCATCCATCTTAGATTCCATGCAAGCTTCCATGCCATCCATCTTAGATTCCATGCCAGCTTCCATGCCATCCATGCCATTCTTCAAACCATCCATCTTATATTCCATGCCATTCTTCAAACCATCCATCTTAGTTTCCATGCCTTTCTTCAAAACTTTCATGTCATTTTTTTTTGCTCTTTGCGAGAGCGAAATTTGTTGCACTTGCTCTTGTAATTTTGATATGCCATGTTGCCATTCTTTGTCTTCATGAGTCATAGTAGAGCCTTATAAAGGCTTAATGGGTGTTGAATTATTTTTAGGGGCCATTTTAGAATCCAATACTGATATATATTCTACAATATGCCCTTGGAATCAATTCAACTTGATTCTTAAAACAAGACTTATGCAATTCGGAAAAAAATACACACCTTTTACTTGCTTTTGAGGAGCTCGATATTGAAATTGAATTATCTATATAATTGTGGATCATCAATATCTGAAATTAGGCTCTGTAGTATCCCTCTGAAGCTTCTTTCAAATTCCATAGGTCTGATCTAATTTGGATTCTTCAAGGAAAATTTATGTCCAATATCCCACAATGACCCAATTATGGACTGGTTTAGTAGAGCGAACTTGTATGACTTGCCACGTGTCACTGTTTCCTCCTTCGACTCTAAAATTGATAGAAATAAAACTACAGTCTGTGTACTTGCAGTCACTTTTTATAGAATTCCAATCCGATGCTCAGAGAGAGAGTTATGAATATTTTCCCGTGATCACCTCTTTGAGATGAAATTCAAAATCCTGAAAAATCCCTAACTTCCACATATCATATCTCCACGAATATTGTGAACCAAGATCTAATATTTTGTGATGATGTTCCACAGGAGTTTGACTTCATACTCTAAAACTTTCAGCTTCTGAACCTTCGTATAGCGAAAATTCCACGATGACCTGTTTAGGTTAAATTCAGGAGCCTGCAAAATGACCTACCTTCCACAGATCATATCTCCAAAAATATTGTGAACCAAGCTCTGAAATTTTTCGACGTTGTTCCTCAAGATTTTAACTTCACACTCTAAAAATTTCAGCTTCTAAACCTTCGTAAAAAAAATTTATAGCGAAAATTCCACGATGACCTGTTTGGAGCAGCGAAATCCTAGAATCCCAAGCTCTGATACCAAATATTGTGAAACTAGCTCCAAAAATAGAAGAAAAGAGATTTAAACTCCTTAGAAATAAGCCACTTCGAGGGGGAAACCTCCAATACATTACATGAATGAACAATTCTTGGATGATTCAAATTACAAAACCTCCTTTCTATATATAGGAGTCCATGGGGCCACAATGTAATCCTAGTGGGCCTCAATGTAATCCTAGCCGACCTAACAATAATAATTTAAGAGCACAATAATAACAATATGGGGGTTACAGGGGTACAATAATAACAATAAGGGGGTTACACTAACAATAATAAGGGACTATACTAGTAATACAGGGACCTGACAGCAAAGGAAAACAACTAAGGAAAATTGGAGAGTATAAAAAATACAGAAGGAAAATTGGTTGAAACTCAAGGTAATATGGAAAAGAACGAGGTAATTGTTTTAGATTTCCAGAAGGAAGCATAAACCTTCAAAACTCTCAACATGAACCTAAGGAAAGAAGAAGAATATTGGAGCCTAAAATCAAGGAAGAGCTGGAAAAAGGATGGGGACAGAAACACCGAGTTTTTCCACAAACAAGCTAAATTCAGAGAAATAAAAAACAAGATATCTCAAATCAGTCATGAAGGGAAAATTATTGAAAACTTCAAGGAAATAAAGGAAGATGTTGTGGAGAAATTTGGCAACCTTTATGCTAAGAATCATAGAAGGGAAGAAGTGGATGAGGATTGGTTCCTTGACTCTTTCTCGGAATTAATTATAGAGGAGATGAATAAAAAAATATCCATCCCCCCCCCCCAAACGGAGGAAATAAAGACTCAGCGGTTTACTCCTCCCCAGATAAGGTCCCGAGGCCTAATGGATTTTCCTCCATCTTCTACCACTTTTCTGGGAGATCATTTAGAAGGATTTATGCATAATGGTGGGGTATTCCTTCAAGAAATATGTCATTGGAGGAGGCATCAACTCCTAATTTTTAGCCTTAATCCCCAAAGAAGCTAACCCTTCTTCTTTCGCAATATTCAGACCCATTTCTCTGTGCAAATTTTCCTATAATATATTCTCCAAAATATTTTCCCTCATACTCAGGCCCCTAATTCCCCGCATAATATCAAACGATCAAGGAGGTTTTGTGCTAGGCAGACAAATCTTTGATAATATCATCCTCATCCAAGAAGCTATCGACTCAAGTTGTAGGAGAGGGGATGCAGATATGGTAATAAAGTTGGACAGGGAAAATGGCTTTGATAGAGTTAGGCATGAGTTTCTTTGGAATATTCTAAAGAAAATGGGAATAGGAGAAAACTTCATAAGATGGATTAAACTCTGCTTCTCCTCTCCCTAGATTTCCCCTCTAGTCAATGGTAGAGTTGTTGGGTTCTTTAAGGCCTCCAGGGTGCTGAGACAAGGGTGCCCCATTTCCCCTTTCCTTTACATCATCATGGTGGAGGCTCTGAGCCGGAAGCTTGAATAAGAAAGAACCACCATGAAACTCCTTGGCATAAGGTATCAAGAAGGGATCAAAAGTATAAATCATGGTCAATTTGTAGACGATACAATTTTTTTGGGAGGATCTTCTTCAATAATAGCTAGAAGATTTAGGAGGAACTTGGATAGATTTCTAAATGCCTCTGGTGAAGCAACTAATGGAAACAAGAGTTGCACACATTGTTGGAACATCTCTAGCCAGAGGGAAAAAAATAGAGGAAAGCCTTGGGTTCAAATCAATGAGAGGATAGAAGGAATTCAACTACCATGGAATACCTATATCCCTAAGAAGAGAAGCCCCAAAGGCCTGGCAACAATGAATAGACAAGATAAAGGAAAAAATAGTGAACTGGGGGGGGGGGGTCTATGGCTCAATTCTAGTGGTAGAACAATTATTGTGAACTATGTTCTTTCACCCTTCCCCCTCTATAAATTATAGGTGCTACAACCCCCTAGATATGTCGTACGCCAACTGGGGATGTATATCAAAATTTTTTGTAGGAAGGGGGTAAGGTCAATACCAAGAAATATCACCTGGTGAATTGGAAAATGGTTAGGGCCCCTAGGCAACATGGTGGATTGGGGATTAGGGAACCAACCATGGCTAATGCTATGTTGGGGGCCAAACTTTACTGTAATATGATGACATCGCCAAACCTGTGGTGGTCACGAGTGATTAGAGAAAAGTAATTTCCCCAGCAGGACAATGGAGAAAGGGATGTTGCGAGTACATCCTTTGAGGCTGTTATCACCAAAATAGGACCCTAATAGGCTGCTCATCAAGTCAATCTCAGTGTAACTATTTCAAACCAATCTTTTAGCTGAGGCTTAGCCTCCTCAGCATGAGAGGGCTCTCTCAAGGATTAATGATATTGATTAAAGATGTAGATAGATGGCTAACTCTATGGTTTATCATTTTATATGTTTATAGGTTCAAAGATGGAGACTTGCTACCATTGGGCTATGGAGTCAGTGATAGAGATAAAGATAACAAATAACTCTTCTTATAAAACTGAGGCTTGTATATACTTCGATGAAAGAGTGACACAGTCAGAAAAGTCTCAATAACTTGAGGTTCAAAGGAAGTCAGAGCATGTGGTACATGAATTCTGAGTAATGATACATCAAGGTATTCAAAAGGAAGGTATTAAAAGTGTTCCATCAAAGCTTAATACTTAAATGAAGTCAGAGCATGAATAACCATGAATTCTGAGTAATAAGTACTAAAACATTGAAGGAAAACATCCAAAGATAAGACCCAAGAACTCCATTCACCATAGTTTAACACTTAAAGGAAGTCAGAGCATGTTCCTCCATGAATTCTGAGTAATAATCTTTAAGACTATGGAAGTAAAACAATCAAAGATAAAAGATAAAACTCACTGAAGTACAATAATAATCTCAGATTCAAAAAAGTTAAACTACTTCTGTATATATCGGTTCCTTCACAGCATTTACCAAAAGTAGTCCTTTTCTATAACATTTTCCAACCCTTGTTACATTGAAATCTTCACTACTTATAGGCATCTAGCCTTTACATCAAGTCTGAAAAGTGGCTAGACCATTAGACTTTACAACTGACACCAAATCTAACTACTAACTAGATTCATAAAACTAGGACTGACACCTTTTCGAATTAAGAGTTAGAGTCCTACCATGACTCACACACCTAATTATTACATTTAAACCAAAGTGATCCAAATATTACTCGAAAGGAATCCTATATTTTAACCATGTTATCCATCATCAAAACATTAATATTATGAATGCCTTCATGAAGTAACTCTGCCTATTATCAAGGGGATATCAGTTTGATGATCTGGCACATGTAGACTAGTGTCTTCAAATTATACCTTTAACTGAAAGTTTCCACTTGGAAAATATGATACTCTGTCATCATCTGATACTCTTTGACACTCTAGTGAGGAACAAATTTAAACATGTTTTTACCTTCTTCCCTTTTACCAACATTAATCATGAGAACTAACTTTGATGTCAAAACTCTCTTTTGAGCTATGAAAGTAGCTAGTTTAGTAGCGCACACAAAAAAGGTAATATGTGGTACTCCTCTGCTGTTTTTAACTTTTGGAGGATGTTTAGTGATGAAAATAAATTAAACATAACCTTCAAAACTCTTCATCCCTATCATTTAAAGTGCCATAAAGCCAAAAATAAATCTTCACAAATTCCGCAGCAAAAACTGGGCTTCAAGCCTGACACTTGCTGCGAAATTACCTAATACTTTGGAGACTTGGAAAAAATTAGATCTAAGTTTCGAAAAAGCCTATGAACATGCTTGCATGTAATTTATTTATAATATAAGACAAAAATATCATAATCCATTTTTTACCTCCCTATCTATCAGCAGTTTCTTCTTGAGCAGTTTCAACAACTTTGTTCATGATTCCTCTTTCCAAGTCTCTTCTCTCTGATTCTGTCTTCATTAACCCCAACTCTTATTTTAACTCTTTAACTTGTCTTTGAAGGCTTCTCCTCTTTTCTTGTAACCATAAGTTCCTCTTTCTTGTATGTGACACTATGACGTGTAAAGGTTGTGTTCTCTTCAACAGATTTTTGGATTTTTCAATAGAATTCTCAAAATGAGTCACCTGGTCATTCACTTTCTTCTCCACCTCATATATCATTTGTCTATCTTTATTATATCTTTCCAGCTCTTTCTTTATCTCAGATAACTCATCCTTAACAACTTTCAATTGTTCTTCAAAAACTCCTTTTCAGTTTGCTCTATGACCTTGTCTTTGCTCTGTCTTTTAAGAGAATCTATCTCTAATTTCCTTTGAAATTTTCTTTTAGTTTGATTCTTCTTCTCTTTGGTAACCTCTGCCTCACTGGGAGATATAACTATAACTTATTGAGCCACTGATCCCTTTCTTTTATCTTCCTTCTGCTTACTATCACCCATAGTAATAGTTCCTGATATTTGTGACCTAGTGAGAGGCTTTCGAGGTTTGAAAAGAAAGGCTGAATCTTCTGAATAGAAGTCTAATTTCTTGACTATGAGTCCCTTACCTTTGGCTTTGGATCTTTTAACCTCAGCTTCTTTCACCACAGGAGTTTCTGCAATGTCTATGGCCTGTAGAATGTCTTCAAGCTTGCCTTTACCTTTAACAATTTCTTCAATGTTTCCTTTAGGCCTCTTTGCTTCAGATTTAGTCTTGTTGTCTATGGCACGCTTGTTAGTTTGCTTTCTAGTTCTAGTTGCTGGAGGTGATGATGTATCTTGGATTAAATCAAATTCTTCAAACAAGTCTTTATCTGTAACATTTAAAACTTCATGGTGATTTTCCTCTAATTTTGTAGTGGCATTCATTTCTCGCCTAGAAGAAGAAGCTTTTAGCTTGGAGACTTTTCTTGGAGATAAAACATCTAGCTCATAACCATTCATAAACAGGAATGATGGCTAGTCTCTGTTTAATTTTCTTAACTCCTCCAGAACTAGCAATTTCATTAGCCCATGGTGAAAAATGGAGGTTTCATTCCTTTCAGGTCTCCCTTGCACCTTTTATGCCATTTTTCCGAGACTTATTTGTATATGTACCTCTGAAATTGACCACGAAGCCTCTTGAAACTTGTTGATGATGACCTTGCAATTTTTGACAGAACTGAATGCACCCTACCTTTGTAAATAGCTCAGTGAAATATTGATCTTCCAAAACTAAATTTGGAGATGTAGGTTCATATCTAAACAGAAAACCTCCTTTATAAACCTTCTTTGGTGTAGCCATTTCCTGTGTTATGCAGCGGTGGCCTTATTTATAACTTTACACCTGTTTAGGAAAATAACCTTGATGACAGAGAGCTGTTATATTAGAAAAAATACTGATATACCAAAAGGGTTTCTGCTGGATAGCTAATTGACAGAGAGCTGATTTGGTAGCAAAACACGAATGCGGAAAGACAGAGTGAAAAAGGATGAGAGATGATTTGAAAGCAGAATGAGAAGGTTTCTTACAAATAGTGGTTGAGTTTCAAAAAGGTATAACTTTTGAATGATGACTTTGTTCTGGTAGCAGGTCCTTGAAATCCTCAAACATTAACCATTCATCATTACTCTTTAAACCGTTATAAGCTGGCAGAATTTTTCGTAGCACGTTAAAATCGACAAGTGTAAGTTTTGCTACAGAACTACTAGGTGTTTCCGTAGCGAATTTGGTTAATTTCGTGCTGAATTTGCTGCGGACTCAGACAATTTTTGACAGATGGCCAGATTTAGGACTTGTGGTCACTTCAAGGTATCTACTTAGAACATGCTCTTTCAATGTGACTTGGAATCATTTCTAACACCTTATCCAAAGTTTAAAAACTTAAATTCACCATAAAATTTATCATTTTATGATATCTTGCAACCTAACCAATTTGAAGGAGAATTTTGACTGATTTTCAAGTATGAAATTTTGAAAATTTAGGGTGTGATAACAGTGGCTCCACTAGGGATAGTGTGCCCCTGTGGTACACTAAGAACTGGTAGCTCTAGTACTGCTATCCATCCTTTAGAGTAAAATTCTGAAATTTTTCCAAGCTTCTCCTCAAGCTCTAATGGCCTTCACCTCGGGCTCAAGCTTGATGATCACTGCAAAAGAAACAAATTTGTACCTAATGAAAAGATGCTCAGTCAACTTTGAGCTTATTCACACACTCCTACCTACCCTATCAACTGCAATCACCATTTTTAACTCAAGGAACATGAAACTTCCAATGAAGCCAGTCATTGATCTGATCTAACACTTGAATCTCTTGACTGTGCTTGAACCAAAAATAAACATGATACTGAAACAACCGAGGCAACATGAGATGTAAGTGATCTTCAAGATGAAAATATAATTGGAAATCTGAATAGTAAATCTTTTCCATGTAGTCAGCTATAGGGTCAAATAAGACATGATTAGTTTGATGCTTCTCATAACATTCTGGCTGTTCAAACTGATCTTCAAAAACAGTGTATTCTTCCTCAATCACAAAAGAGAAAGGAAGCAACACCCTCTCTTTGTGTTCTGCCATAGAAAGCTTTTGAAAAGAATTATCATGATCATGAAGACTATATGATTGAATTTTACCTTGTAAACCTTTAATGTCTTTCTCAATGTTCTTAGCAACTTCATCCAAAAATTTAATCTTATCTTCTGTCTTGCACTCAAATTATTTTAGATAAGAAGACAAGGACAAAGAAAAATTTTCATCTATTTCTTCATTAATATGATCATCATTCCATTGTTTGAAACTTTGAATTGAAGGAGAGTTTTCCACCAACTATGTTCTGTCTATCCATTCCTCCAAAAACATAAGCCAAAATTCTGTAAATGACTTAATAGATTTGACAGGAAAACTTTCAATCCACTGTTTACATTTCCCTTGAAATGAATCATAGAACAACATAATGCAAACATCTTCATGTTTGACTCTAAGAAGCTCAGTAAAATCACAGAAATCTGATATATGCTTCAAAGTCAAACTCAAATCTTCTCCATTGAATTTTGGACCATTCCTTAAAAAATATTTATCCTTGGGAAAATGATTTGGGAAACCATGAATTCCTGAAAAATTTATAAATGCATACCTTGAAACAAGAATGGCAACATTTGATTTCTTCATAAGTCTAGTGGAATCACCATGATTCTATGAATTTTGAATTCGTCAACAATGGAGTCACCAAGTTAGTTCTGTAGCCTCGAACATATTCTAAGCTCCAACTACCTTCAAGAGTTCAGCTTAATAATTTTCAGGAGATATATGTCTTCAAACTCCCGGCAGACGCACCAAAATGTTAACACCAAAATAGGACCCTGATAGGCTGCTCATCAAGTTAATATTAGTGTAACTATTTCAAACCAATCTTTTAGATGAGGCTTAGCCTCCTCAGCTGAGAGGGCTCTCTCAAGGATTAATGATATTGATTAAATATGTAGATAGATGGCTAACTCTATGGTTTATGATTTTGTATGTTTATAGGTTCAAAGATGGAGACTTGATACCATTGAGCTATGGAGTCAGTGATAGAGATAAAGATAACAAATAACTCTTCTTATAAAACTGAGGCTTGTGTATACTTCAATGAAAGAGTGACACAGTCAGAAAATTATCAATAACTTGAGGTTCAAAGAAATTCAGAGCATGTGGTACATGAATTCTGAATAATGATACATAAAGGTATTCAAAATGATGGTATTAAAAGTGTTTCATCAAAGCTTAATACTTAAAGGAAGTTAGAGCATGAATAACCATGAATTCTGAGTAATAAGTACTAAAAATTTGAAGGAAAACATCCAAAGATAGGACCCAAGAACTCAATTCACCATAGTTTAACACTTAAAGGAAGTCAAAGCATGTTCCTCCATGAATTCCGAGTAATAAGCTTTAAGACTATGGAAGTAAAACAATCAAAGATAAAAGATAAAACTCACTGAAATACACTAAGAATCTCAGATTCAAAAAAGTTAAACTGCTTTTGTATATATCAGTTCCTTCATAGCATTTACCAAAAGTAGTCATTTTCTATAACATTTTCCAACCCTTGTTACATCGAAATCTTCACTACTTATAGACATCTAGCCTTTACATCAAGTCTGCCAAGTGGCTAGACCATTAGACTTTACAACTGACACCAAATCTAACTAGTAACTAGATTCATAAAACTAGGACTGACACCTTTTCGAATTAAGAGTTAGAGTCCTACCATGACTCACACACCTAATTATTACATTTAAACCAAAGTGATCCAAATCTTCCTCGAAATGAATCTTATCTTTTAATCATGTTAGCCATCATCAAAAAATTAATATGATGAATGCCTTCGTGAAGTAACTCTGCCTATTATCAAGGGGATATCAGTTTGATGATCTGGCACATGTAGAATAGTGTCTTCAAATTATACCTTTAACTGAAAGTTTCCACTTGGAAAATCTGATACTCTTTGTCATCATTTGATACTCTTTGACACTCTGGTGAGGAACAAATTTAAACATGTTTTTACCTTCTTCCCTTTTACCAACATTAATCATGAAAACTAACCTTGGTGTCAAAACTCTGTTTTGAGCTACAAAAGTAGCTAGTTTAGTAGCACAAACAAAAAAGGTAATATGTGGTACTCCTCTGTTGTTTTTAACTTTTGGAGGATGTTTAGTGATGAAAATAAATTAAACATAACCTTCAAAACTCTTCATCCCTATCATTTTAAGTGCCATAAAGCCAAAAATAAATCTTCAAAAATTCTGCAGCAAAAACTGGGCTTCAAGCCTAACACTTGCTGCGAAATTTCCTAATTCTTTGGAGACTTGGCAAAAATTATATCTGAGTTTCGAAAAATTATATGAACATGCCTGAATTTAATTTATTTATAATATAAGACAAAAATATCATAATCCATTCGTTACCTCCTTATCTATCAACAGTTTCTTCTTGACCAGTTTCAACAGCTTTGTTCATGATTCCTCTTTCCAAGTATCTTCTCTCTGATTCTATCTTCATTAACTCCATATTTTATTTTAACTCTTTAACTTGTCTTTGAAGGCTTCTCCTCTCTACTTGTAACCATAAGTTCCTCTTTCTTGTATGTGACACTATGATGCATAAAGGTTGTGTTCTCTTCAACAGATTTTTGGCTTTTCAATAGAATTCTCAAAATGAGTCACTTGGTCATTCACTTTCTTATCCACCTCATCTATAATTTGTCTATCTTTCTTATATCTTTCCATCTCTTTCTTTGTCTCAGACAAATCATCCTTAACAGCTTTCAACTGTTCTTCCAAAATCTCCTTTTCAATTGTCTCTATGACCTTGTCTTTGCTCTGTCTTTTAAGAGAATCTATCTCTAATTTCCTTTGAAATTTTATTTTAGTTTGATTCTTCTTCTCTTTGGTAGCCTTTGTCTCACTGGGAGATATAGCTATAACTTCTTGAGCCACTGCTCCCTTTCTTTTATCTTCCTTCTACCTACTATCACCCATAGTAATAATTTCTGATATTTATGACCTAGTGAGAGGCATTCGAGGTTTGAAAAGAAAGGCTGAATCTTCTAAAGAGAAGTCTAATTTCTTGACTATGAGCCCCTTACCTTTGGCTTTGGATATTTTAACCTCAGCTGCTTTCACCACAAGAGTTTCTGCAATGTCTATGGCCTGTAGAATGTCTTCAAGTCTGCCTTTACCTTTAAAAGCTTCTTCAATGTTTCCTTTAGGCCTCTTTGCTTCAGATTTAGTCTTATTGTCTATGGCATGCTTGTTAGTTTAATTTCTAGTTCTAGTTGCTGGCGGTTATGATGTATCTTGGATTAAATCAACTTCTTTAAACAAGTCTTTATCTGTAACATTTAAAACTTCATGTTGATTTTCCTCTAATTCTGTAGTGGCATTCATTACTCATCTGGAAGAAGAAGCTTTTAGCTTGGAGACTTTTCTTGGAGATAAAACATCTAGCTCATAACCATTCATAAACAGGAATGATGCCCAGTCTCTGTTTAATTTACTTAACTCCTCCAGAACTAGAAATTTCATCAGCCCATTGTGAAAAATGGAGGGTTCATTCCTTTCAGGTCTCCCTTGCACCTTTTCTGCCATTTTTTCTGAGAATTCTTTGTATATGTACCTCTGAAATTGACCACGAAGTCTCTTGAAACTTGTTGATGATGGCCTTGCAATGTCTGACAGAACTGAATGCACCCTGCCTTTGTAAATAACTCATTGAAATATTGATCTTCCAAAACTAAATTTGGAGATGTAGTTTCATATCTAAACGGAAAACCTCATTTATAAACCTTCTTTGGTTTAGCTATTTCCTGTGTTATGCAACGGTGGCCTTCTTTATAACTTTACACCTGTTTAGGAAAATACCCTTGATGACAGAGAGCTGTTATATTAGGAAAAATACTGATATACCAAAAGGGTTTCTGCTAGATTGCTAATTGACAAAGAGCTACTTTGGTAACAAAACATGAATGCAGAAAGACAGACTGAAAAAGGATGAGAGATGATTTGAAAGCGAAATGAGAGGGTTTCTTACAAATAGTGGCTGAGTTTCAAAAAGGTATAACTTTTGAATGATGACTTTGTTCTTGCAGCAGGTCCTTGAAATCCTCAAACATTAACCATTCATCATTACTCTTTAAACTGTTATAGGCTAGAAGATTTTTTCGTAGCACGTTAAAATTGACAAGTGTTAGTTTTTCTACAAAACTACTAGGTGTTTTCGTAGCGAATTTGGTTAATTTTGTGTTGAATTTGTTGCGGACTCAGACAATTTTTGACAGATGGCCAAATTTAGGATTTGTGGTCACTTCAAGGTATCTACTTAGAACATACTCTTTCGATGTGACTTGGAATCATTTATAACACCTTATCCAAAGTTTAAACACTTAAATTCACCATAAAATTTATCATTTTATGATATCTTGCAACCTAACCAATTTGAAGGAGATTTTCGATTGATTTTCAAGTATGAAATTTTGAAAATTTATGGTGTGATAACAGGGGCACTAATCAAGACAACATCATCCATAATAAGGGATAAAATAAGCAAGGTACCTGGAAAAAGGTGACACAATAGATATATTCAAAGACTCCATCCTAGGGAAGCTTCCCCTTGATCATGATAGGGACCTACGTGAACTCCATGTCTTGCTGAGACAAAGAGGTGTGGAAATATTGTGTCAAATATATGAGTGGGACCAGAATGTGAATTGGAAGAATTGGAAGCTTCAGAATATCCTGGAAGATCTCTTCAACCAAAGGGACAACCTCTTGGAAAAACTCATAGGTTGTGCCCTTATTGATTGAAACTCAAAAGATAGCTAGAGCTAGATGAATGGAAAATACATAGTAAGAAAAATGGTATGATTACTTGCTCTCCACAACTCGGATTCCTCTGAAAGCCTCCTTTTGGAATCAAATACAGAAGGCCAATGAAATCCCAAAGGTTACCTTTTTTTGTTGGACTATGGTTCACAAAAATATATTAACAATGGAAAACCTCCAAAAACGGGGGCAGATAGGCCCTTCAAGATGCCCTCTATGCAAACAAGAGGAAGAATCCATTCAACACCTCTTCTTATAGTGTATAATAACTAAGAAGGTTTTGGTGGGAGCTCCTGGACCTCTATTTAGCAGAGTCAAGTGGCCTTTTGACATCCCCTCATTCTTCCTCTCTTGGCCCAAGTTGTACTCGGGCTCCCTTCAGACCAAATGATCCTTCAAAAGGGTCTGGTTATCCCTCCCAAAGTATATTTGTTGGTAGGTATGGTTGTTGAGAAATAGGGCTATCTTCCAGATGGAGAAATCGTCAGCGATTTCTAGGGCCTATAATTCCATCTCCAAATGCATGGAGCTGCATAGGCTAGAGTCAGGCCCCTATTTAGATCAAGAAGAATCTGCTTCGATAAGTAGGTGGGTAAATCCCCCTACCCCAGAACTTAAGAAGAAATATCATACAAAGGATACTCAGTGGGTCCTTAGAATCTCTCCAGAATAATTGGATGGGTGGCAGAATAAATCAGGGAGATGGAATCTGTAGTTTGATGGTGCTTCAAAAGGAAATCCTAGGGTGGAAGGACAGGGGCAGATTCTCATTAATACCGATGGACACATTGAAGATAGATATGGCTGGAGTTTAGGTCAGAAAACAAACAACCAAGAAAAGGATTATGGGCTTCTCTTTGGCATGAAATTATCCATCAACAAAGGTATCAAGAAGCTTCAAATATTGGGTGATTCCATGATAATAATAAACCACATGAGCAAGAATACCCTAGCTAATAAAACCTTTTTAAACCGGGTCATAAAGAGAAATTAGAGTTTGATGTCTCTCCTAGAGGAAGTGAATTTCTACCACATCCTAAGGGGAAACAACAAAGAAGCGGATAAGAAGGAAAATGTAGCTTTTATAATTAGGGAAGAGGCTTGAGAGGTGAATGGGATGGAAGGCCACCTAAGCATCCCTTAATCATGACTAAAAACCTTAAGATAAAGAGTGGCTACAATCACACAAAGGAGAATAAGGATAAAACATCTAGTCCGCAGAATAATCATGATAGTATCACCGCTCAGGTATCCTTGCTACCTTCAGAAATAATCTCCTACCCCCCACCCCCCCCCCACCCTTCTTGACCCTCCCCTAGCCCACCTCTCCCTACCCATCTACCTCCCCCTATCCCTCTCCCTTATCCCCTTGTGCCATTTCATTTCTTGACCCCTCACCCTTTCTTGGAATTCCTTCTTAAAACCTTCCCCCTTTCTTGTTCTCCTATTCCCCTCCTTCACCCTCTCATCCAATTGCTGGCACGACAACCTTTCCCCCCATCTCTCCAATAAGTGGCCTGGCCTTGGCTTCCCTCCAAATTTTTTAATCATGCCTTGTCCTATTGACCTTAACTATTTCTACCTCATCCTTGACTCTTGTGGCAAGCCTTATACTGAATTCAATCACAATTGTTATCACTCAAAAAAAAGAAAGTGAAACATCATTTGACATGGCCATAGAGTTCATTTGTCAAAGGTATGGTCATAGAGTTCATTTATCATAAGTTGGTATAGGAAAATTTAATTTTTTTCATCTTTAAACCTATCCTAAGGTTCAAACCCACCTCCATTCAAGTCATATCATGTCCCATTTGTCATCATTTGCTAACATATTTCATTTCCCAAGATTTTGAATTCAAAAAGGTCACTTTAGCCAGTTTTTCCTCTTTTCGTAACGATTTGCACTATAAAAAGGTAGTTTTCGCGACGAAACTACCTAATAGTTTCTTAGCGAAACTGTCAAAAAATGAACTAACCACACTGCAAAAAATGATTTTTCTGCTTGCCTTGTCAAATCCGGTGGAAGATGTCATTCCATGATTAGAAGATTTAGGGTGGGTGTCATTCGAGTCAGTTAGGGTTAAACCAAGGAACAAAGGTCATGTCTGAGGTCATCATTACTGTTTTTAGAATGTATGAGTCATGATTAAGGCATGAGTTGTCATCGAAATTTTAAAACATTAAGCAATTAAGCATTTGTCATTCTCTACTCCATCTTTGCATGCTATCGAGTTCTGGAGAGCTATTTCAACAAGCCAAGCTAGTTGCTGGCATTTTCAAAAGTTGCAAGTGTCACTAGTCAAGCGAGGTAGAGAAGGTATAAAATCACCATAGCTACAAAGAAGAACATGATTTTTATAATTCTTCCAAAGTATGCAAGGGTGTCATTTTCAGGTTTCAAAGGAGTTTGCTAAGAGTTTTACTGGATCAGCTTCAAAGGTAGGAATGTTAAATCTCATAGTAACTCAAGAAACCATTGCAGTAGCAAAAAGAATCCCTAGAGGAGGAGAGAAATGGTTCAAACGCATCAAGTTCACCATGTAGGAATATAAAGAATTCATCAAGACAAAGCATAGTGAAATTGATCTCACAAATGATATTCCAAGGAGCTACATGAAGGAAAACTACTCAAAGCTACTGCTGATCATTCAGAAGTACTTCACTTGTGAAGGGAGGTATCACATGGTCTACTCCTACCACCTTAGACTTCTGCTGCATTTTGTGGGTAAGAGGTCTCTTGATTTTTATTTTTACTTATACATAATAGTAGCTAAAATGTCATACAAGGTTCAAGTTAAATTAGAAGGAAATGAAACCTCTCTATTTCATCATGGTTTGATCAAGTTGTTGGTGTTAGAGGAGTTAAAAATATCAGGTAGAGATTGGTAATATTTTATGTTTATAAGTGGTTTTTAAGTAGATTATATCACTCCTAAAAGAACTCCCAAACCTAGAGATATCCCATCACCTTCAATGGCAGTACAGTTAGAACCAGTAAGCATGGAGATTGAGCCTTTGCAGAAGGTTGATTCACCCAAAGCTACACCTGCAAAACAAAAGCCAACAATGAGCAAACATGGCAGAAAGAGGGTTACAAGGAGCCAAAATATGGCTAAAGGTAATTTAGAGGACATATTGCATGCCATTGATATTGAAGAAACTCCCATAGTCCAAGCTAAAGACATAGATGAGGGAGGAAGGAATATTAAGAAATGAAAAAACAACTAAGAAGTTAGAATTTGCAGGGGATGATGCTAGATTTATGTTTCAAGCTAGAAAACCAATAACAAGACATGCCAAAAAAGTCTTGGAAAGTAGAAAAGAAGCTCAAAAATGTCAATGAAACTGTTCAGCCACCACCAAGCATCATAGACCTTTCATCACCTGCAAAAGAAGATCTGGTCATCAAGTAAAAGAAGGGCAAAGAGAAAATCACTAAAAAGATAGAAGTTGAAACCCTTAAGGAGCAGTTGAAAGAGGCAAAGGAAGAGATATCAGTCTTGAAGAAGGAGGCAAAGAAGCATAGAGCTGAAAGGATCCAGTTTGAACAAATTAGCAGGATTTGGGAGGATCAAGTCACAAGTGTCTCAAAGACCTTGGAAAATTCAGAAAAATTGATAAAGTGGACTCAACCACTAAGAGGAGAGGTCAAGCACCTCAAAAAGGTAAATCTAAACCTGCAAGCCAATAACAGGACATTGAAGGATCAAGTGAAAGACTTAGAACAACAACTGGAGTTGATTCATGAAGAGCTGGAAAAGAAAGGCTTGAAGATGACTGTGGTTGATGAACCCATTGCTCAACTGATCATAAATGAGGAAGAAAGACCACAAGAGCCATAAGATGAGGTTGAATATGATTTATAGAGGTTCATTACATGTATAAGATCAAGTTTTTGTAGCTGGAGGTCACTTTTTGGAGACAGTTTTGAAATCTGAAATTTCTGCGCTTTTACACAGTTTCATAGTGTTTCCTAGGCTTAAAGCCAGGAAAACGCTACGAAAAAACCTATAGCAGCATTTTTTCCTCTAAATTAATTTTTTGCAATTTTCAATGAGGGAGTTTGATGGTGGTTATGTGTCCTGACTTGGTTGAAAAAATGGAACAAAAAAGGAGAAAAGTTATTGGCTACAAAAGCTACTTTTTCAGCGCTACCAAAGCTCGCTACGAAACTATCCTGTTTTTGTAGCGAACTATTTTTGAAAGTTTTGGACAACTAGACTCCTCTAATATGTCAAGGGACCTTAACATCAAACATTTATGACTTGAATGAAGTGTTGTGGAGACAGGTCATCATCTAAATCTCTCACTAAAGATAAGGGTTATGTGTTCCTGAAAAATAGGGTTGTGTTCCAGATGTTTAGGAGAATCATAAATGTGTAAAGTGGTGATGAACTATGTCATAGCTTTTTCGAGCATGTGATACTTATTTGGAAACTATCATGTTACTGTTTCACAAGATAAGGTAGAGTATGTAATAAATATGAGTTAGAATCCTATTAGGAGATGTCTTCTTTAAGGTGTAGCTGTCAGTTTCTTGTTAGAAGTCATGTTTTTCAGTTATGTGATGTGTCATAGGAGAATTTGATGAATCTAACCACCAGGAAGATCATCCTTGATGTAAAGAAGGTCTATTTAAAGACAAAGCATTAAAGTAGTGAAGGGTTGGAGATTATTTGCACCAAACTGATGCTTTATGTATTTTGACTTATATCAGTAATACAGAGTGAATTTCTTCTTGATAGACCTGAGATTATCATGGAGTTTTTAATGTCTTATTGATCTACATATTATGTTTTACCACTTGCAATGGATTTCATTTCTATTACTCATAATTCATAACTCTATGCTCTGACTTCCTTTAGTAATGAAATGATTGTGTTTTCCTTTATTTTATGAGTGAATTTATTTTGTTAAAGACTTATATCTGCCTCAACTTCCATGTCAAGAAACCTTGCCACTGAAACAACTGATTGTTGACTCCATAAGTCCAATGGTAGCAAACTTGCATTCTTTAAACCTGCAAACATAAAAAACAAGATACAATCTCTATAGAGTTAGCCATCTAGCACTATCATTAACCAATATCATGAAATCCCTTTTAGAGATCCCTCTTAGATTGAAGAGGCTAAGCTTCAATCAAAATCCATTTGAAACAGTTACATAGAGTTGTTTGATCAGCAGCCAATCAAGTACAATTTTGTGATAAATTTTGGTGCGTCTGTCGGAAGTTTGAAGATATACTTTTCCTAAAATTTTGAAGTTGAACTCTTGAAGTTAGCAGGATCTCAAAAGTTGTTCGAGGCTGCATATACCTTGGTGACTCCATTCAAAATTCTTGTGTTCAAAGGTGGCTTCAAAAATGAGATATACGAGGAGTAATCCTGACCCAAATCCACCTACAATTGTGGATCATCCAAACACAATTTCTAGAGGCATTCAAGGAATTTCTGTATAATCAGGTACTCCATTACACACAAAAGCCTTGTCCTCTGAAGTTTTAAGAAGTCCTGAAGATAAAATGTTTGATGATAAAATCCAGGAAGTCTTGTTTAGGTCTAAAAATGAAAAGGAATTGACTGAAATTGTCTTAGACCTACATAGAAGAGGTATTGATACCTCAACCTTAGTGACCCAAAAGGATAAAGAAGAGTTTTGGGAAGCAATCACATAATAGTTGTTGTTAGAAAGGGAATCTTTGGATAGGTTGAAGGAACTAGACCCATTTGAAATTTTTCTAAGAAGAAAATCTAGTGTCCCTCTACCTGACTAGAGTTCAATTGTAACTAGTTTACAAAGACCAACTAGCCCACCTCATAATAGTTCCTCTTCCTCTATTATTGTTGTCCCTAAAACTACCGCAGTTATAGTCATCATGGCAGGAAATGTGCCACCTCCACCTATTTTTGCACCTACTAGGTATGCCCCTCTTGTTCTCCCAACTGTCTTTAATGCCCTTCCTAGCAAATATTTTGCTAGAATCAAAACTTGGGGAAGTGATGAAGAGATTAAAGCTGAAGAGCATGTAGACCAGTTTAATGACTTCATAGACAGGGAGGAGGTTGACCATGAAGATTTCAAGATGATATTATTTGCTCCGAGCTTTACTGGTGAGGCCAAAAAGTGGTTCAAAGCCCTTGCTACAGGAAGGCATAATTGGAATGAATTTGAAGATAAATTTTTGAGAAATTGAGGTAATAGAACCAACCCTATGCAAGCCCTCACTGAGTATAATAATATGAAAAGATTTTTTGATGAAACTGTCCAAAATTTCCCCAAGATATTTAATAAATTTTATGACTCCATCCCTGCCCATCTAAAGCCTCCACTAGGAGCAGCTCAAATGAGATATGTTGAGGCCTTTGACTATGAATTTTCTATTTTGCTAAGAGAAATATAATCCCCTTCATTAGCTGAAATGAAAAATGATGCTATGAAAGTGGAGGTAAATATGATAGCAGCAAAAAATTCCAAGATGGGAAAGACAAAATTGAAAGAAGAAGATAAGCCTTCCACCTCAGATGATAAATCTGACTCCATGATGAATACAATGGAAAAAATGATGGATAGGCTTGCCCTTGGGAATGCCTCTGCTCCTCCTGCACAACATGAACCACAGTTTAAAATTCCTCAGTTCAGAAGACTTCAAAATCAGCAGAGACCAAGGGAAAACAGAAATCAACCTGACCCTCAAGTAAGGTCTCCTTTTTCGCAAAATTTGGTTGATGAAGAAGATCAGCCTGAAACACCAGAAGACTCTATTCATTGCTTGGATGAAAACATGTCAGGGATGTTTTTGACTAAGGAAGAACATGATGAGTCTGATCATGATGTTAACAAGGGTGAGGAACCATCTTATTACCTTAAATGTTACCAACATGAAATATTTGAGATGCAGAAACAATACAACCTCGGAAATAGAATTGTTCCTATTACTACAAACAAACAAAAAATCCAAGAAAGATGCCCCCAAAGTAGTTGAGGTTAGAAACGTTCCACCACCTCCTCCTCCTATCAAAGAGAATGAAAAATTTTCTTATGTTTTCAGTTTGGAGAATGAGATCTCCAAGATCAAAATCCCAGTCCCTTTTGGAGAAATTCTTAAGGTGAATGAATACAGAAGTAAAATTGTGAAAATGTTGAATTCCCAACTAGGAGATGCAGACATCCTTAATGTTCAAGAATATCATCCAACCATATACTTTGGACCAATATTGGACAATGAGCAGAATGAAGAGGTGCCTCATTTCTATGTCAGTCTTAGTGTTCATGACATGACATTGCATAATGCCCTGTTGGATTTAGGGGCCTCTCATAACCTCATGCCTAAAGTGATCATGGAGAGGATGGGATTATAAATCACTAAGCCATATAAGGATTTGTTTTCCTTTGATTCAAAAAGAGTTTAATGCATTAGTTTGATAAAAAATGTTGTTGTTGGTCTCACATAAGTACCTGCCAAGATAGTGATAATGGACATTGCAGTAGCAGACATTCCACCCAAGTTTAGCATGATTCTATCCATGTCTTGGGTAGCAAAGATCAAAGGCACCATGTAGATGGACCTAATTTATGCCACCATTCCTAATTTTGGTGAGCAAAGAAGATTGTATAGAGAGACAAGGATGGCTCATACGGTAAGTAGTAAAGACAAACCTCAGAATTTCCCAATCTATGTTGTTGAAACTGAATTAGGATCAACTATCCTTTTCAATGAATTGACTGATGAAGTAGAAGATGAAAAGAAAGAAAAAATTCAAAAAGAAGAAATTCAACAAGTAGAAATTTAGCAAATCAGTGAAGAGAAGGCAGAAGGTTGGTGGTTGTTACACTTTGATGGATCAACAGGAAGAGAGGGGGCTGGAGCAGGAATTTGGATCACAACTCCAGAGGATGAAGGTAAGTTCTTTTCTTTCAAACTGAACTTTGATTTCAAAAATAACATGGCTAAGTATGAATCTCTGTTTAGAAATTTTGAAAAGAATGGGTGCCCAAAATATTTCTATTTATGGAGATTCTGAATTAGTTATTAAACAAAAGTTGAAGATGTATATCAAACTAAGGATGTGAGAATGAGAGCATATAGAAATTTGATCATGGAGATGTTAAAGAATTTTCAAGAATGTTCCTTTATTGTGAAGACTAGGGATCAAAACTCAGTAGTTGATTCCCTAGCTATCTCTGCAAATCTATTTGTTATCCCTGCACATTCCACTAAAAGGTATGAGGTTTAAGTTCGCCATAGGCCTGCTATACCTGACAACATCATTCATTGGCAAGTTTTTAAGGATGACCAACAAGTAAAAAACTTTATAGAATTGAAAGAGGAGTTTGAAAGCACACAAGTAGATCAACAAAACATGCTTGCTGAAACAAAGGGGAATTCTGAAGTGTTACAACTGAAAAATAATTCTATACCCAAAGGTCTTACCCCACTTGAAAATATTTTTGACCAAAATGATGTGTTCAAATCTCCTAGGATACAAGCTAATGATGAAGAGGTAGAGAGTTGTAACCTTGGTTCAGTAGCAATGCAAAAAATGATTAAGCTTTCAAGGTTTCTTTCAGTAGAAATAAAACAGAAATATATTGAGATGATGAAAAGGTTCATAGATGTTTTTGCATGGAGTTATGCTGATTTGAAAAAATGTGATCCTATCATTATTCAACATACCATTCCTATTAAAGAAAATGAAAATCCTTTCAAATATAAGTTGAGGAGGATTAATCCACTTCTTATGCCTCTGATGTAGAAGGAAATTAAGAAGCTCTTTGATGCAAAGATCACTGTTCCCATCAGCTTTTCAAAATGGCTTGCTAACTTGGTTCCAGTCATAAAGAAGAGTGGAGAGATCAGAATCTACATTGACTTTAGAAACTTGAATAAAGCCTCTTTGAAGGACAATTACCCTCTCCCTAAGATGGATCAAATTTTGTAGAACATTGTTGGTTCCCAAAGGATGTCTATGCTAAATGGTTTTTCAGGATACAATCAGATACTAGTGCATCCATAAGATCAGGAGAAACTTCCTTTACCGCACCATGGGGCACATTCATGTATGCCAAGATGCCCTTTGGTCTGATGAATGAAAGAACGACCTTTCACAGAGCAATGGAAATTTCTTTTGTTGAGGAGAAGGATAAGTTGGTGGTTGTCTATCTGGATGACATAATATTTTTCTCAAGGAGAGTGGAAGACCACTTGAAACATCTGGAGAAAGTTTTGCTGAAGTGTAGAAGGTTTGGAATTTCTCTCAATCCCACTAAAAGAATTTTTTCTTTGACTTCAGGGAAGTTACTTGGGCATATTATATCTAAAGATGGGATCAGGATTGATCCAACAGGGTCACTGCCATTCAGAAAGTAGATCTTCCTAGAAGCAGGAAAGAAATTCAGTCTTTCCTTGAAAGAGTAAATTTTGTGAGGAGGTTTATTCCCAATTTTGCTAAGATTTTCAAAGACATAACCTAGATGCTAAAGAAAGGAGCTTACATAAAATGGACAGTAGAAGCAAAGTAGTCATTTGAGAAAATAAAAAAGGCGCTTACTCAAGCAATAGTGTTGATTAGCCCAGATTTTTCAAAGGAATTTATGGTTTTTACTTTTGCATCAGAAAATACAATTGTTGGAGTTTTGCTGCAAAAAGGACAGCAAGGTATTGAGCAGCCTATTTCATTTTTTAGCAGGACCTTCGCTAATTCAGAACTGAAGTACAATATCCTAGAAAAACAGGCCTATGCTTTGGTCAAAGCAATCAAATATTTCAGAATTTATATTTTGCATTCTCATGTTATAGCATTTGTTCTTAATGTTGTTTTGAAGGACATCTTGACACAAGCTGATCCTGATGGTAAGAGATGGAAGTGGATAGCTAACTTGCTAGAATATGACATAGAAATCAAACCTACAAAATTGGTGAAAGGTCAAGGGCTAGCAAAGCTGATGGAACAATCCAATTTTGACTATATTGATATGAATTTAATTGCAGAAATTTCAAAATTATCAGATGAAGATGAAGAGCTAATTCCCATTGAAGAAAATTACATCCTATCTGACTGGTATAGGGACATTGTTCTTGTATTACATCATCATAGAGCTCTTTCTGAATTGACAAAGTCCAAATCAAGGTTTGTGAAGCTAAAATCCCTGAGGTATTGCATCATTGATAAAAATCTGTATTGGAAACATACTGGTGGTATTATTTTGAATAGTTTGTTGGAAGAGGAGGCTAAAAAAGTGATTGAGGAGTTTCAAAAAGGATATTGTGGAGGTCATCGTTATTGGAAGGCCACAACAAAAAATATTCTCAGAGCAGGGTACTACTGGCCTACAATGTTCAAAGATGTCTAAAAAATGATAACTGCCAGCCATGAATGCCATATTTTTTATGGTAAGAAAAATCTTGTTCCTTAACCCTTAATGCCTATTTATGTTGAAGCGTCATTCCAGTAGTGGGGGATAAATTTTATTGGTGAGATTCATCCATCATCTTCAGGTCAGCATCGCTTGATCCTAACAGCAACTGATTATTTCACCAAGTGGATTGAAGCAATCCCAACTAGGCAAGAAAATGATTCAGTTATCATTTCATTTTTGGAAAATAACATATTGTCTAGGTTTGTTTGCCCTATGAAGATCATCACTGATAATGCACATGCATTCAAATAGAAGAGGCTGATAAGTTTTTGTCATCAATATCACATTGCACTTGGGCATTCTACTGCATATTATCCACAAGGTAATGGTCTTGTTGAATCTTCTAACAAGAGCATTGTGAGGATTATTAAGGTGTTGTAGGAAAATAAAAAGTCATGGTATTTGAATCTGAAGTATGCTCTGTGAGCTGATAGAGTGTGCACTAAAAGGTCAATTGGTACTTCACCCTATGAGTTGGTATATGGAGCTAAAGCCATCTTTCCTACATACTTGGGAGTGTCTGTTATGAAGCTGCTACAAGGATTAGAGGATGAGCCAAATACAATTCATAGGAGAATAAACCAATTGATAGCTTTGTAGGAAAAAAGGGAGGAAGTTTATAACAAGAATTAGCAATCTCAAAACAGAATTAAGAAGACATTTGATAGGAAGGTCAAAGAGGAAAACTTTCAGATTCAAGATGTGGTATTGAAGTGGGAGGCCAAAATTGAAGAAAAGGGGACACATGGTAAGTTTGAGAATATTTGGAAAGGTCCATTCATAGTGGCTTCATTCCATGGAAACAACACTTACATACTGCAGGAGATGGATGGACAACCTTGTGCTGGAGGGCCTGTCAATGGCAAGTTTTTGAAGCATTATTCCTCTTAAGTTCTACTGATATTTCATTCCATTGTATTAATTCCATTTGGTTACGTTTTTCTGCTAATAAAGACAAGCTTACCATCAAGATTGAGCCCGAGGTGAAGGACATTAGAGTTTCAAGGAAATCTTGGCCAATTTCAGAGTTTTTATTTCGAAGAAGATGGATCGCACTGGAACTATAGGTTCTTTGGTGTACCACAGGGGCACACCATCCCAAGTGCAGCCACTTTTATCACTCAAAAAAAAAAGTGAAACATCATTTGACATGGTCATAGAGTTCATTTGTCAAAGGTATGGTCATAGAGTTCATTTATCATAAGTTGGTATAGGAAAATTTAAATTTTTTCATCTTTAAACCTATCCTAAGGTTCAAAACCACCTCCATTCAAGTCATATAATGTCTCATCAGTCATCATTTGCTGACATATTTCATTTCCCAATATTTTGAATTCAAAAAGGTCACTTTAGCCAGTTTTTCCTCTTTTTGTAGCGATTTACATTATAAAAAGGCAGCTTTCGCTACGAAACTGCCTAATAGTTAGTTTCGCTACGAAACTGCCTAATAGTTAGTTTCGTAGCGAAACTGTCAAAAAATGAACTAGCCATGCTACGAAAAACAATTTTTCTACCTGTCTTTTCAAATCCGATGCAAGGTGTGATTCCATGATTAGAATATTTAGGGTGGGTGTCATTCGAGTCAATTAGGGTTAAACCAAGGTACAAAGGTCATGTCTAAGGTCATCATTACTATTTTTAGCATGTATGAGTCATGATTAAGGCATGAGTTGTCATCGAAACTTTAAAAAATTACCCAATTAAGTATTTTTCATTCTCCGCTCCATCTTTGCATGATATCGAGTTTGGGAGATCTATTTGACCAAGCCAAGCTAGTTGCTGGCATTTTCAAAAGTTGCATGCATCACTAATCAAGCGAGGCAGAGAAGGTATAAAATCGCCATGGCTACAAAGAAGAAGAGCAAAAAAGGTGGTCACTGCCTCAAATATGAGCCAATGGACATGGGTATGTTAAATAAATACCCAACTGCATTGGAAGTGTTTAGAAGAGCAGGATGTTTAAAATTCTGCCAAAGTCTGCAAGGGTGTCATTTTCAAGTTTCAAAGGAGTTTGCTAAGAGTTTTACAGGATCAGCTTCAAAGATAGGAATGTTAAATCTCATAGTAACTCAAGAAACCATTGCAGCAACAACAAGAATCCCTAGAGGAGGAGAGAAATGGTTCAAATTCAAAGGTAGGAATGTTAAATCTCATAGTAACTCAAGAAACCATTGCAGCAACAACAAGAATCCCTAGAGGAGGAGAGAAATGGTTCAAACACATCAATTTCACCATGAAGGACTATAAATAATTCATCAAGACATAGCATAGTGAAATTGATCTCAAAAATGCTATTCCAAGGAGCTACATGAAGGAAAACTACTCAAAGCTACTGCTGATCATTCAGAAGTACTTCACCTGTGAAGGGAGGTATCACATGGTCTACTCCTACCACCTTAGGCTTCTGTTGAATTTTGTGGGTAATAGGTCTCTTGATTTTCATTTTTACTTATACAAAAGCTTAGCCAAAATGTCAGACAAGGTTCAAGTTAAATCAGAAGGAAATGAAACCTCTCTATTTCATCATGGTTTGATCAAGTTGTTGGTGTTAGAGGAGTTAAAAATATTAAGCAGAGATTGGTCATATTTTATGTTTATAAGTGGTTTTGAAGTATATTATATCACTCCTAAAATAACTCCCAAACCTAGATATATTCCATCACCTTCAATGGCAGAGTAGTTAGAACCAATTAGAACCAGCTAGAAAACCAATGGCTAGAGTTTAGGTCGGAAAACGAACAACCAAGAAAAGGATTATGGGCTTCTCTTTGGCATGAAATTAGCCATCAACAAAGGTATCAAGAAACTTCAAATATTGGGTGATTCCATGATAATAATAAACTACATGTGGAAGAATACCCTAGCTAATAACACCTTATTAAACCAGGTCATAAAGAGAAATTAGAGTTTGATATCTCTCCTAGAGGAAGTGAATTTATACCACATCCTAAGGGTAAAAAACAAAGAAGCGGAGAAGCAAGAAAATGTAGCTTGTATAATTAAGGAAGAGGCTACGGAGGTTAATGGGATGGAAGGCAACCTATGTATCCCTTAATCATGACTAAAAACCTTAAGATAAAGAGTGGCTAAAATCACACAAAGGAGAATAAGGATAGAACATCTAGTCTGCGGAATAATCATGATAGTCTCACTGCTCAGGTATCTTTGCTACCTTCAGAATTAATCTCTTCCCCCCCCTTCTTGACCCTCCCCTAGCCCACCTCTCCCTCCCCATCTACCTCCCCCTGTCCCTCTCCCTTATCCCCTTGTGCCATCTCATTCCTTCACCCCTCACCCTTTCTTGGAATTCCTTCTTACAACCTTCCCCCTTTCTTTCTCTCCTCTTCCCCTCCTTCACCCTCTCATCCCATTTCTGGCACGACAACCTTGCCCCCCATCTCTCCAATAAGTGGCCTAGCCTTGGCTTCCCTCCAAATTTTTTAATCATGCCTTGTCTAGTTGACCTTAACTACTTCTGCCTCATCCTTGGCTCCTGTGGCAAGCATTATACCTAATTCAAATGCAATTTTTATCACTCAAAAAAAAAAGTGAAACATCATTTAACATGGTCATAGAGTTCATTTGTCAAAGGTATGGTCATAGAGTTCATTTATCATAAGTTGGTATAGGAAAATTTAAATTTTTTCATCTTTAAACCTATCCTAAGGTTCAAACCCACCTCCATTCAAGTCATATCATGTCCCATCAGTCATCATTTGCTGACATATTTTATTTCCCAAGCTTTTGAATTCAAAAAGGTCACTTTAGCCAGTTTTTCCTCTTTTTGTAGCGATTCACACTGTAAAAAGGAAGTTTTCGCTACGAAATTGCCTAATAGTTTCGTAGCGAAACTGCTAGAAAATGAACTAGCCATGCTACGAAAAATGGTTTTTCTGCCTGTCTTGTCAAATCCGGTGCAAGGTGTCAGTCCATGATTAGAAGATTTAGGGTGGGTGTCATTCGTGTCAGTTAGGGTTAAACCAAGGCACAAAGGTCATCATTACTATTTTTAGCATGTATGAGTCATGATTAAGGCATGAGTTTTCATAGAAACTTTAAAACATTACCCAATTAAGTCTTTGTCATTCTCTGATCCATATTTGCATGCTATTGAGTTTTGGAGAGTTGTTTCACCAAGCTAAGTTGGTTTCTGACATTTTCAAAATTTGCAGGTGTCACTAATCAAGCGAGGCAAAGAAGGTATAAAATCACCATGGCTACAAATAATAAGACCAACAAAGGTGGTCACTGCCTCAGATATGAGCCAATGGACATGAGTTTGTTAAATGAAGACCCAATTGCATTGGAAGTGTTTAGAAGAATAGGATGTTTGCAATTCTTCCAAAGTCTGCAAGGGTGTCATTTGCAGGTTTCAAAGGAGTTTGCTAAGAGTTTTACAGGATCAGCTTCAAAGGTAGGAATGTTAAATCTCATAGTAACTCCAGAAACCATTGCCTCAGCAACAAGAATCCCTAGAGGAGGAGAGAAATGGTTCAAAGGCATCAAGTTCACCATGAAGGACTGTAAAGAATTCATCAAGACATAGCATAGTGAAATTGATCTCACAAATGCTATTCCAAGGAGCTACATGAAGGAAAACTACTCAAAGTCGTTGTTGATCATTCAGAAGTACTTCACCTGTAAAGGGAGGGATCACATGGTCTACTCCTACCACTTTAGGATTTTGCTGCATTTTGTGGGTAAGAGGTCTCTTGATTTTCCTTTTTACTTATACAGAAGCTTAGCTAAAATGTCATACAAGGTTCAAGTTAAATCAGAAGGAAATGAAACCTCTCTATTTCATCATGGTTTCATCAAGTTGTTGGTGTTAGAGGAGTTAAAAACATTACGCAAATATTGGTCATCTTTTCTGTTTATAAGTGGTTTTGAAGTAGATTCTATCACTCTTAAAAGAACTCCCAAACCTAGATATATCCCATCACCTTCAATGGCAGAGCAGTTAGAACCAGTAAGCATGGAGATTGAGCCTTTGCAAAAGGTTTATACACCCAAAGCTACACCTGCAAAAAAAAAGCCAATAGTGAGCAAACATGGCAGCAAGAGGATTACAAGGAGCCAAACAATGGCTAAAAGTAATTTAGAGGACATCTTGCATGCCATTGATATTGAAGAAAATCCCATAGTCCAAGCTGAAGACATAGATGAGGGAGGAAGGAAGCTTAGGAAAGGAAAAATAGCTAAGAAGTTAGAATTTGCAGGGGATGATGTTGGATTTATGTTTCAAGCTAGAAAGCCAATGACGAGACACCCCGGAAAAGTCTTGGAAAGTAGCAAAGAAGCTCAAAAAGGTTAGTGAAACTGTTCAGCCACCACCAAGCATCATAGACCTTTCATCACCTACAAAAGACGATCTGGTCATCAAGCAAAAGAAGGGCAAAGAGAAAATCACTGAAAAGAGAGAAGTTGAAACCCTTAAGGAGCAGTTGAAAGAGGGAAAGGAAGAGATATCTGTCTGGAAGGAGGCAAAGAAGCATAGAGCTAAAAGGTTCCAGTTTGAACAAATGAGCAAGATTTGGGAGGATCAAGTCACAAGTGTCTCAAAGACCTTGGATAATTTAGAAAATTTGATAAAGTGGACTCAACCACTAAGACAAGAGGTCAAGCACCTCAAAAAGGTAAATCTAAACCTGCAAGCCAAGAACAGGACATTGAAGGATCACGTGAAGGACTTAGAACAACAACTGGAGTTGATTCATGAAGAGCTGGAAAAGAAAGGCTTAAAGATGACTGTGGTTGATGAAATGATTGCTCAACTGATCATAAATGAGGAAGAAACACCACAAGAGCCCTAAGATTAGGTTGAATATTCTTTAGAGAGGTTCATTACATGCATAAGATCAAGTTTTTGCAGTTGGAGGTCACTTTTTGGAGACAATTTTGAAATTTGGAATTTCTACACTTTTACACAGTTTCCTAGCGTTTCCTAGGCTTAAAGCTAGGAAAACCCTATGAAAAAACCTGTAGCAGCCTTTTTTCCTCTAAATTAACTTTTTGTAGTTTTCAAGGAGGGAGTTTGATGGTGGTGATGTGTCATGACTTGGTTGACACCATGGAACAGAAAAGGAGCAAAGTTATTGGCTGCAGAAGCTACTTTTTCAACACTACCAAAGCTCACTACGAAACTATCATGTTTTCGTAGCAAGCTAATTTTTAATGTTTTGGAGCATCTTAATGGTAGTTTTGGAAAACTAGACTCCTCAAATATTTCAAGGGACCTTAACATCAAACATTTATGACTTGAATGAAGTGCTCTGTAGACAATACATCAGCTAAAGCTCTCATTAAAGATAAGGGTTATTTATTCCTGAAAAATAGGGCTTTGTTCCACATTTTTAGGAGAATCATAAATGTGTAAAGTGGTGATGAACTATGTCATATCTTTTCAAGCATCTGATACTTATTTGGCAACTGTCATGTAACTGTTTGACAAGATAAGGTAGAGTGTGTAGTAAATAGAAGTTAGAATCCTATTAGGAGATGTCTTCTTTAAGGTGTAGCTGTCAGTTTCTTGTTAGAAGTCATGTTTGCAGTTATGTGATGTGTCATAGGAGAATTCAATGAAATTAGCAACTAGACAGATCATCCTTGATGTAAAGAAGGTCTATTTAAAGACAAAGCATCAAAGTAGTGAAGGGTTGGAGATTTTTTGCTCCAAACTGCTGCTTTATGTATTTTGACTTGTATCAGTAATACATAGTGAATTTCTTCTTGACAGACCTGAGATTCTGATGGAGTTTTTAATGTCTTATTGATTTACATCCTATGATTTACCACTTGCAATATATCTCATTTCTATTACTCAGAATTCATAACTCTATGCTCTGACTTCCTTTAGTAATGAAATGACTATGTTTTCCTTTGTTTTATGAGTGAATTGCCTTTGTTAAAGAATTCTATCTACCTCAGCTTCCATGTCAAGAAACCTTGCCACTGAAACTACTGATTGTTGACTCCATAAGCCCAATGGTAGCAAACTTGAATTCTTTCAACCTGCAAACATAAAAAAAAAGATACAATTTCTATAGAGTTAGCCATCTAGCACTATCATTAACCAATATCATAAAATCCTTTTGAGAGAGCCCACTTAGACTGAAGAGGCTAAGCTTCAGTCAACATGGTTTGAAACAATTACATAGAGTTTTTTTATTAGCATCCAATCAAGTACAATTTTGTGATAACAACAATGTTGGCATCATGTAACCTGACGAACAACCACCTCATCCATGCATCAGATCAGGTGTGTGGTTATACCTATCATCACTCATTTCTAAGTAAATTAACTAGAAATTGGTACCTAGTTTGTGGGAAGGGTGAAGCAGTGGGCAAAGCATTTACTCCCCTATCCCTAGAACTTGCAGGAAAAGCGTAGGAAGATGGTGGCTATTAAGTTCAAAGAAGCTGGGCGTATTAAGAATACCATGGAAAAATATTATGATTTCAATACCTCTGGTACAATGACATTGCTCCTCCCTCACTGGCTTCCTGTGGTCAACTATTTAAGGAATGACGGCCAGAGGATTTTTTGTAAGCCCAAACTTAGAGGGGTTGTGGCGGCTTGGTTGTTGCTCCTATTTTTGCGGCATAGAGCCAAGAAGAGTAGTAACAATCTAAGAAAAAATAAGTCGGTAGATCCAAAGGGCTGGCTGGTGGTGATTTGGTTGTTCTATTTCCAGCTTGGGGGCCTTTGGGTTCTCTCAACAGGCATAGGAACCTGGGGAATTGTTGAGGAGGGTCCGAGTGGTACTCTGTCTGAAGGGATTGATGTCATCTTTAATTGTATGTGCACTGGCCTGGGAGCCTATGTGGTTTAATTTTGGAGTCTCGGGTCCTATACGAAGTCGGGGATCATTTGGGTGCTATTAATTATCATCTCTGAATCAGTGAAGGTCCTGTATGTGGAATTGGTGAGTCCGACGACGCTCTTGTGCACCGATTCCTTTGTCTTCTTGGTGTTCTGCTGGTGTTTCGGGGCTATTAATACAAAGGTTAAATGGGTATTATATTTTAGGTCTGAGTCTGAATTGCTAGTGTCTGATATGAGTTTAAATTCTTTGAGTACTAGGATGGGCTCATGGGGCTTCCGCAGGCCCAGGACCGGAAGCGGAATTGCTGAGAAGGCTCAGTGTTCTAGGAGTAACAAGCTGAAGGGTGATTCTTGTATCAAGGAGCATGGTGAATTTTTCCACGAGATAGCTATGTTGCATATGAGAGTGAATCAACACCACAAGGATGTAATCATAATTGAGGAACGACAACTGGAAGAGAAGGAGAAATTTCGCAGGCTTGAAGACGAGGTGGAGGCTCCCAGAAAAGAAATAGAGGGACTAAAACTTAAACTTGTAGACAACAACAATAAGGAGTATGAGGAGACGAAGCAGCTGGACCTCAACTCCCCAACACCTATGGAAGAATGATCACCTCAGGCTTCAACAGTTTTTTTGTATGTCAAAATACAAATGTATATATCTCTTATCGAAATTCTGTAAAATATATAGTAGTAGGCAATTAGACCAATATTTTGACAGGAGAATGGCTGATGTTAAAACTCAGATAAGAGTGGGACAATTTTAATAGACTTAGCCAAGAAAACTCTCATCTTTTGTTTTAAAGATCTCGCGTTTTGATCATGTTTGGGTGCATTTTAATACAAATATTTATACTCTTCCTAGTTAAATAAATAAATAAATATGGTTACAAAGACATTATTTTAATTTATATGGTAAAATGGATCTTAATTTATAGCTACAATTTATATGTTATATATTTTAATGTGAAATGTATATTATGATTTTTTTTAATCAATTGTACATAATTTTATTAATAAAAACAAAAATATCATATAATAAATTGAATTTTATTTTTTAACTAATTTCAACTTTTTATTATTAATTTAGTCAACATTTAAATGTCTACATTCATTCAATTACACTGCAACATCTCCCCCATATATGTCTTTATATTACTTTTAGCCTTTTATTATTTTTAAATTGAGTTGACATGTTAATGTTTACAAACATTTAAACCACTACAGTATCACCCCATCACCCCATATTGGGTTTCGGGCCAATAAAATATCACATTTCCCATATTAAATAAAATATTTTAATGTCATATATATATATATGGTTAACATTTAAAATAATCTCACTATTTTACATTTTAGACCATTTTTAGGTTTTTTTTGTTAATTTTGTTTAAAATATATCAAAAAGTGGTTTGTATCTCAAAAGATTTGATCCCTTTGGGTGATGCTAGATCTGTGGTTAAGATAAATCTATACTGGGCATACCATCAATTAAGGTAGGTTTTAATGGCCTTAAGTATAGTTAACAAGGAGATGTGCATGCTAGATCTTTGGTTGAGATAAATCTATATTGGGCATAACATCAATTAAGGTAGTTTCTAATGGCCTCAAGTATACTTAACAAGGATGATCACTAGCTATTTTATTGATATTTACCACTCAAAGCTCCTTTTATCTCCACAAACATTGATTTATCTAATGCAACTTTGTTCAATAATATCTTATATTCATCTTTAACAAATAGCCTCCAAATTGGATCGTTTTCTGCTCTCCGACAATGCTATCCACATCGGGGGTGACTTTCAGACCACTATCCTACCTTTTTCAGGATTGGATCACTGGCCCATTTATCTCCAATGGTCCAAACCAGGGAACACTACTAAAAGGCCATTCCGCTTTGAAGCATTCTGGCTCATGCACCCGGGTTTCAAGGAAATGGTTCAATCGGCTTGGAATGCCTTCATCCTGCCGCCAGGTTCTAAGATGTTTCAATTTCAGCAGCACCTTAAGGATCGCAAGGCCCACATCAAAAGCTGGAACCATTCCACCTTTGGCAACATCTTTCAACATCAAAAGCAGCTCGACAAAGAAATGGAGGAGCTTCATATGCACATCATCCAAGAAGGACGCACTGAAGAGCTGACATTGAAAGAGCAAAGCCTTCTTAAGTAGCTGGAGGAAAGACGGCAGCAGGAAGAAATACTCTGGAAACAGAAATCTCGAATACGCTGGTTAAAGGAAGGAGAGCAGAACACAAAGTTCTTTCACCATTCCACTATATAGCGCAGGATGTACAACAATATCAATTTCCTTCACAATCAGGACGGAGAAAGATTAGAAGAGCATCAAGCCATAGAAGCAGAACTCATAGCACACTTCAAAATAGTTCTACAGGAAGAGATTATCGACAGGCAACTAGCCATCAACAATATTCTGCCCCACATTCTTAAACTCATCTCAGATGAACACAATCAGCTGCTGCTCTGACCTGTTTTGCTCTCGGAAGTAGAACAGGCAGTCACTCAGAACAGAGAGGGCAAGGCACCAGGACCGAATGGCTTCACAGCTAGCTTCTTTCACCACTTCTGGGATCTGATAAAAAATGACGTCTGGCATTTAGTTGAGGAATCCAGAACCATGCACTAGCTCCTTCCTTCCCTCAATGCCACTTTCTTAGCCCTCATTCCCAAAGTTGACCATGCTGCCACTCCCGAAAAATTCAGACCCATCGCTCTCTGCAACGTTATCTACAAAATAATCTCCAAGGTTATAGCTAACCAGCCTAAGCCTCTTCTTCCCATCCTTATCTCCTCCGAGCAGACTGGGTATGTGGAAGGCCGTCAAATCTTGGATGACATCATTCTTACTCATGAGGTTATTCACTCCTTGAAGCAGATTAAAAAGCCTGACATGCTCTTGAAAATCGACCTGTCAAAAGCCTTTGACAAGCTCAACTAGACCTACATCCGTCAAGTCCTTGCTGCCTTCGAATTTAACCCCTCCTGGATCAGATGGGTCATGAGTTTAGTCTCTTCCTCCTTCTACTCCATCCTGGTTAACGGTATTCCTTCCCACCCTTTCTCTACCTCTCGTGGCATCCGTCAAGGCGATCCCCTGTCTCCCTTCCTCTTCGTTCTCATGGCCGAAGGGTTAGGATGGTTCATCAAACATGCGCTGCACCTGAAGCAGATTCGAGGCATCTCTGTCCATGGCTCCTCAGCCATCTCACACCAGCAATTTGTGGACGACAGCATGCTCTTTGGGCATCCCTCTGCCCAAGAAGCCTCCTCGTTCAAAGCAATACTCGACGCGTTTGCAGAAGCTTCAGGTGCCTTGGTTAATGCTTCCAAGTCCCAAATTTTTTTCTTCAACACTGCCCTCCCTACTCGGAATCGTATTGCTAGAATTCTTGGCTTTACCATCGCCAAGTTGCCTGCTAAATACTTGGGAGCCCCCCTAATTGATTATGCCCTTAAGCACTCCTCATGGCAGCATCTCCTTGATAAGCTCGAAGCCCGACTCTCCTCCTGGACTTTTCGCTCCCTCAATCTGCCCAGCAGGCTCATTCTGGTCAAGTCAGTCTTACAGTCTATGCCTCTTTACCTTTTCTCGGTCCTGGCAGCACCCAAATGGGTCCTCAAGCAAATCAAAGCACTCCAGCGCAACTTCCTCTGGGGAGCTTCTGGCCAAAACCAGAAATGGGCACTTGTCAAATGGGCGACTATCTGCACCCCCAAGCACGCTAGCGTCCTTGGCCTTCATGATCCTCAACACAGTAATGCAGTAATGGACGCCAAACTCTGGTGGAACTGGCTATCCATGCCTCATAGCCCTTGGGCAAAGCTCTGGAGCGCCAAATATGCCAACCATAGACCTACCTCTGAACTCATCAGACTTACTTCAGCTGACTCAGGCTCTCTGATCTAGAATGAAGCCAAGCAACGTCGTCATTTGATCCAAGAGCAATGTTTTTGGGAAGTTCGTGACGGTCATACTGTGCATTTTTGGACGGATGCTTGGTAGCAAAGGCCCAAACTCCTCACCTCCATCAATCCTCAGCTTCAACCGCATGAGATACATCCCCTAGAGGCCCGGGTCTATCAATTCTGGGAGGAGAATCCTATTCAAGGCTTTAGACAATGGAAGGCAGCGGCCATATGTCTGAATCAACAACAAGAGTAGGTTCACGCAGCTCTTGATCAGGAGCTAGCTGGCAGGAAACTCAGATACTCAGCGCAACAGGACATCCTACGACAGAGCTACACTTCCAAAGGCAAGTTCACTACCCAGGAAGCCTACTCTCTACTAACCCAAAATCAAGAACCTATTGACTCCATCTAGAAGGAGCTCTGGTCGCCGCTTCTTTGGCCCAAAGTTTCCACATTCATGTGGCTTCTCTGTCATAGAAAAATCCTCACCTGGGATAATATAATCAAGAGGGGCTTTACAGGACCCTCCAGATGTCCCAACTGCAATAACCAGGAAGAAAACATCCAGCATCTCATGCTCACATGTCCGCTGGCTGTTTTTCTATGGGACAACATAAGCCTCAAGAGTAGAAGGGATGGTAGGAATAGAGAAGAGCTGAATGCAATCATCCACAACTGGCCAGTCGCCCCCTACAACTGTTCCCTCCTCAACTATCTTTGGCAGCTCATCCCAGGACTCATGCTCTGGACCATCTGGAAAGAAAGGAACAAGCGAGTCTTTAAAAGCCAAAGCACCCCGCATGAAGTCCTTTGGAGCAATCTCTGCAGAAACCTCCAAGAGACCTTGGGACTTCGGAAATGGCAGCAGGATGACTTCCCTTCACAGCCCATCGAAAAATTCATTTGGGATGGCTGGCAACTCACTCTCACCCTTGACCCCTCGCCGGACAAGCATAGAGGGCCTCTACAAAATGCCACCAGTAAATGGGTCCCCCCTCCAGATGGCACTTTGAAGCTCAACTTTGATAGGGCCTCCAAAGGAAATCCAGGGGAGGCAGGATTTGGGGGAATCTTCAGGGACCACCGGGGCAATCCTTTGCTCACCTACTTTGGTTCTATTGGCTGGGATACCAATAATTCTGCGGAGCTAGAAGGACTTTGGCAAGGATTGCAATTGACTCAGCTTCATAACTACTTCCCTCTCGAAATTGAGGGAGACTCTCAAATTCTCATCAACATGGTCCACAAGCTGCTCCAGGGCTCTCCTCCCTCGCGCGTCTCTGACAGTTGGAGGCTATTGACCAGACTGGAACTTATTACAGACTGGATGCATCAGAACAGAGCCATCGTCCTCAAGCATGTTCAAAGATCTGGCAATCAAGTTGCTGATCTTCTGGCTAACAAAGGAGTCACCAGCACTCAAACTCTTTCTGCTGGGCCACTTTCCAGTCTCAATGACAGTAAACTCCTACAAGATTGCACTCAGTTGGTGCACCAGGACAACAGTACCCCGGATGCGGGTGCATTCCAGTGAGGCGATGACATTCAATGAGTAGGACGGCGTGTGGCAAGGCCACATGGCCGCCTGCATCAAGAATTTATGGTGCCTCGATCGACTTAATCCTTCAGGCCACCATCCTCAAAGGCATTTACGCCGGTGGGGAAGACGAGGCCACGAGTTTTTCATAATGCCGCTCTTCGACTTCAGTCTCTCGTCCATCACCCCTGCGCATGATTTCTCGGCTCTGTGGAAGCTTAATTCGACAGGTTCCATGAAGAATTGCGCCCCTCTGGTTAATTATGGCTGCCCTCCTGAAGCAGAGCTTCCTAGCTCATGCACTGCGCTGGGAAAACGATGTCTTCTAAGTTGCTGTTTGGATTTCCTCCCTGGGTATCACCATTCCCATAGTCCTTTCTTCCCTTCGCACTTCGGCCTCTCGTCTCAGCCCAATTCGCCCTCCTCTTTGTGTTTTTCAGCCTCCACGCAACGCAATTCGCCCCGCTCGCTCAGCTCTGGTGGGACAATGCCCAGACTTAGGCATAGACTTAGGTGTCGCAGAGACAGTACTCGAGCCCGGCCCTCCAACCGTCACCGCTCTCCCTCCACCAATTCTTCGACCTCTACTTCTGATAGCATGCATGGCAGATATCCTGACATGCGCAGCGGGCATGGGCGCGGTAGCAGCATTCCCTCCCACTCGCGTGGTGCTTTAGTCCCTCTGTCTTCCCCCTGCCTCTGCAATGCTGACTCCGCTTATCTGGCCAACCCCTCCACGGCTCTTTTTCACTTCCAATGTCAAACCATTCGGCCTCTTATTGTAGCGACCGTCTCAGTCACTTTTAAGGAAATCCCGCAAGCTACCTATGATCCTCCCCATCCTGCGCACCCTTCCAACCTACAGGGCCCTTCCGATATTGCTCAGGTCACTCAACCTGGTGTTAAAGAAACTTCTCCAAAGGCGGGCGCTAGCAGCTCTTGTCCTCCACAGGATAAAGACAAGCTAGAAGACTATGGCGCGGCGGGAGGAGAAGCAGCCCCAAAAGGAACAGCCGCAGGAAATTGTCCCATTCCGGAGGACGATGACCGCTACTGGTGCAGAATTGAAGAAGAGCCCCCCTCTAATGACTATGGCCTCTAGTTCAGGCAGGCTCTCTCAAGCAATTTTGTTCAGATTTTATGTCATTTTGTTGTTTTCAGAAGTTTTAGTCATTGGGTCTGTCAAACTACAGTCACAGTTATATGGTTATGCTGAAGCTGGTTTCCTCATTTGAGGCAGCTCTCTCACTCTTTTCAGGCTGGTTTCCCCTTGCGGGCAACCCTTTCTTGCTATTTTGTTGAACTCATGTCACCTGTGAAGGCCATACGCTATATGTATTATATGTTTCAGTAATAGAATTTAGACTTAGAAAAAAAAATATCTTATATTCATCTTTAGTTCCCATCTTTTCCTACAAATTTCTAAAGGATGGAAAATATCTTTCCTCCAAATAAGGGAATTTCTTGTTGAATTTATCAATATTGAATTCATTGGATCACATTTCTCTTGTAACTATATAATTAAGCTCTTCTTGGTCACAACTTTTCTGGTTTTGATGATTGTATGGGTCTTTCAGGAATACCTATGTCTACCAGCTCCTATTTTCTTTTAGAATTCAAAATTTTGATAATATTTTTAGCTTGATTTGGCTTGTTTCCAAGTTCACTTTTAATTTCATATATTGATTTATTTTCCTTATCTAGTAATTCCTCTTGTTCAACTATGATCTGAATTGATTTCCAAATTTCAGATACTAAAGATATTATTTCAATCTAGATTATTTCCTTTGCTTGGATTAAACATTGCACATTGTTGGACTATCCTAAATACCGCTCAAGTTTCTTCTATAATGTAGAAGTTCTTTGCATTTCAAGAACTCATGCATTATTTGATTTAATTTTATCATTTTCATCTTTGTCTAATGCTTTCTTCAATTTGTCAATATCTTCTTTCTTTAAAGTTAAAGAAGATAATACTTATGCCAGCTCCTTTGTCACATCATTTCTTATTGAACTTATTTGAGATGTGGAGGTAAGTTTTTGCTTTTTTTCTTTTAATAATTTATCCATCTGGGATTCCATGTTCTATATTTGCAAGTTTTGTTCAATCATCATTGAAAAAAGAAATTATCTCTCCTTTCTCCTTTTCTAGCTCTCCAACTTCCTTTGTATGTGGATGCTTTGTAGTAAGCATATTCAACCTATTACTAAGAGTTTTTTTTTTGGAAGTCAATATTCTATTCAAATAGGAAAAAGGAGTACATATAGTCTTTTACAAAACATGTGATCTCACTGCGACCGTTTTGTTGACAAAAACTTACACCAGATGACAAATATACTATAAGATAACTAGGGACATTCTCCATAAATGATAGGGCCAGAGGCACGAAAACACAAATAAAACATAAAAGACACTAGAAAGCATACTAGTCTTCTGACGTGATAGACGCAGGATTATCCAGGTGTTCGTATGAATCTTTTGTCGAAGTGTACGAAAAAAGACCACTTTAGCTACGCATAACAATTAGCCCTAACATCAAATATGGCTGCCAATATCTTCAGATCTGCGGTTAGTCGATCAAGACAAATGCTGCAAAAATCCAGATCTATACATAAAAAGGCATTAAGCAGTGAAAATAAGGTTTTGCTCCATGCATCCAATAGACAAGACAAGAACAATTTTTTTGAAATAATTTTTATACTAAGGGCACTTGAGAGGAAAACAAGAAAGGTGTTTCCAATTCTCCTCAATGGGATGGGTTCTTGAAAGTCCTCAGTGCTTCATATCTAGCATTTCTCTCTCTTGTTGGTGTAGAAAACCTAGACAAACATAGAACTCAAAGGGAGTTTACAAAGTGAAATAATAGAAAATTTGACAATGATAATGGCTCAAAGTCAGACCAAGAGCATAGATCCAGAGTGATCTAATAGGAAAAAAAAGGTGACAAATGAATGGGAAAACCCTTCTATTTATAACAAAATACTGGGTCATTCTAGATCTTGGTGCATGATTAAAATAATATTAACCAAATCTAGATCCATCTTTTATGGAATATTTTATTATATTTGTTGGAGGGAAAATGCATTTGGCTTGGGTCAAATCCCTTTATTTGTAAATAATAAATAAATAGATGATTTATTTATTATTTTAAGGAAGTGGTTGAATGATAATTAAATAAATAATGATTTATTTAATTATTTATAAATGATTTAGTCATATTTAACAAGGAATATTATTTAAATAAGATTTAAATAATTATTCCTAGAAAATAATAAGATAAATAAGGATTTATCTTATTAATTTCCTTGTTTTGGGTTAAATATGACTAGGAATAATAATTAAATTATTATTCCATGAGGAAAATCAAACAAATATAGATTTGTTTAATATTTCCCTTTGGGGTTTTCTGTTTAGACCATAAACAACCTAATAAATGTGTTTTATTAAGTTATTTCACATAGTGAAAGCAATTTTACTTAGGGTGAAATTGGTCTTACATGGTGTACTTGGGTCCATCTAATGATAATAGGTTAGATGACCAAAAAAATGGTGTAACACCATGTTTTTTCCTAGAGGTGGTGGAGGACGGAAGTCGCATTGAATGTTCCCTTCAAAGTGCGCCAACCAAGTCTCCAACTTCTCTACTTTTTTAGTAAGTTGTTTTTCGCATCGCCAAATCACCACCAATCTCTCTCAGACTTGACAATGAAAAAAATGCAGTTGGTCCAACTTGACCACCAGTTTTACATGCTCCTTGTGACGGACTTTCTCAACCGTGTCCACATGTTCCATGAGGTTGTTGATCAGGGCTCGAAAATTTTCCAGGAAATAGTGTTGGATGCCCTACCCTTCCTGCTCTACAACTCGACCTGTCCCACGACTCCCTCTCTTGCCCTGGGCTCCTCCTCCTTGGTGACTCGACCATTGCACCCTCAAAACGCCACCTCTTCCAGCACCTTTCTTTCCTCCTCCTTGATCTTCACGCATGCCCACACCAACCAAGAATAAATGTCCCGTGGTTTTTCCACCCTGGCGAGGAGATTCCATGAAAATTTTTGTATCTTCCATGACCATGGGGCCAATATTGACAGAGGAAGGCGAATGCCCCCGCCTCACTAGTGATTTCATGATCCACCCAGAGGAATATCCTCCACTCACTGTCTTTACCAGGCTGACCCCCCACTAGAGAAACCGAACACCAAAATTAAACGAACTAGCTACCACCACCCACCACACCAGAGACCTCATAGACTCGACCCCCCTCCAGAAAAACTAGACACCACACTCAAACAAAATAGTTACTGCCACCCACCACACCCGAGAAGCATAATGCCACCCCCTGCTAACAAAGATATATTGCCAATCCCAAAAGAACCATACACCACTTCCCGCTAGACCTTTGATGAAAATTGAGAAGGAAACATAGGCACAAAAACATTTTCCCAAGCTTTGCTTCCACCAATGAATTTTTCCACTTCCAAATCCATCGCACTAAGACCAATCACTAATCCACCCTTCACTGTCCTTCATGCACCAAAAGTAGAAAAAATGGATATATAAACTACCTTCCACCATAGTCACACACAGGGATGCCTGGACTACTGATTCCAAATTCCTTTCCGAGCACAAGCAATTCAGTTTTCGTTAATATAGGAGAGGATGAGATGCACAAGCGCCCTTCCTTCAAACATTCTGTCTTCCAATACACCGTCGACAATTAGGAAACAAAGGAACGGGCTTTCGTGGGGAAGCCTTCACCAGAATTCGCTCAGAGAAATCACCCACCAAACCCTCCCATCACATACCTTCCAACGCCACTTCCAATTCCTCCCTGAACAATGCAAGGAAGAACACCAGACCCAAACAAGGAGACAAATGACACACACTTGCAACATCACACTCCTTAATTGCTCGCCACCCCCGAAATTCAATGTCGAGTTACTCTTCACATGAGTTTCCAACCTACTGCAAGTACCACTCCCTCGGTGATCGTTATGGTTAAGGGACCGAGAGGAATGTCCCTTAACCCCACTCCATTTGTTGTCATGCATGAAAATCAATGCCCACATGTTGCAAGGACCTCACCCCCATCTAGGACTCTACTAAGAGTTTGAGTATCTGCATTTCTATTTTTTATAATCTCTTAGGTAGAATTAATATCATGACGATATAAACCCAATTTAATAAAAATATCCTCTAATGATTTGATTGTGGTGTCTTTAGCAAGAGAAGACATTATTTCCATCTTTAACTCAGAAATAATATTATTTATTGAATTATGCAATTTTGATAAACTTATTTTTGATCTCGTTAGAGTAAAATAAATCATTTCACTTGTTTGTCTATGAACATGAATATGATCAATAGGATGTATTTTTTTAGTATTAAAATAAAATGCATAATTCTTGAAAACTTCTACAACTTTAGCTCCTAGGACCTTAAGTTTAAGGAAAGCTAGTTAAAAATGTCCTTTCTCAACTTCTAGAGCTAAGAGAAATTTTTTCTTTGTGGAAGAGGTCTGCTTCCAAAATTGAGAGTAGGTCATTGATTTCATAGTTTTATTCCTCTTCTTAATTTCCATGAACTTGGAGAAAACACTTTGATTAGAAGGCCTTGAGGAAGAATATTTCCCTTTTTTATTTCGATTTGCTACAAATTAAAAACAACCTCTCTTGAAAGAACAATTCTAGTTGGTGAATAAATATATGAGTATCTAGTTTCTGGCATAGTCTCTTCTATATCTCTTGTTTTTTGTCTTTTTTAAACTCTAAACTTGGTTCCCTCTGATTCTAAAGTATTCTCAAATGTCCTCTTGAGTCTTTTTCCTTCTGTTGGGGAGTTTCTAAAACATTAATTCTTATTGATTGTTCTTCTTCTTACTCTTCTAGTAATTTTTCTAACATGCCTTCTTCCCAAGTGTATATTTTTGCATACTTTTCAATCCATGGCTTTGATAAATGAACATAGGGAGTAGAAATTTTCTTAACTTTGACAGATTATATTCTTATAATTGTATCATAATACCAACTAATTCCACTTGAAAATTTCATTTGTGCTAAGAAAATCTCAACATCTTTAGTAGCATCTCTAGTATTTACAACAAATGGTCTCACTTGTGCTTTAAGCTTAAAAATAGCCTCCTCTTTTGACACAAAATGCACTTGATCTACATTAAAAATCTATTTGATGAAATCAAGAGAAAAAATTATGATTGGAAGAAATACTAGCAAGAAGTATGGAGATAATTCACATACATACACTCTTATCTCAGTAAAATTCTTATATAAGTACCGATCACCCAAATTAGTTTGTTCACTTAGTTGAAAAATATGTTTGATTTCTGGAAAAATTATTGGTACTTTCTCACTGAGAAAAACATTGACGCATACTAAAATAAATTGGTCTACAAAGTTTGTAAAATTGAATCGCTCATAATGTTTTCAAACTACTGAATTCAAATGAAAAATTGGCCACTAATTACCCTGTAAATATTTCTTTTGTAGCTATATTTGAGAAAAAAATTGTAATTGAAAATATAGGAATAAGTAAAGTAGGAAAGAAAGATGCTTGAAAGCTCTTTCAATTGCAAACTTCAAAAACTATTCATGGATGATATCTGATAAAAACTGACTAAAATTGAAAAAAAAAAGGGTCTCTTTCCTGGTGAAAGAGTTGACAAGAAACCAAATATTACTTCATCTACTTCTTCATCATTCTCATATCCTAAAAGACAAGACAACATGGAAATTTTTTATCTGGAAATTTATGGAAAGACACTTAAAGGATAGGGAGGATTGTAATGTGGAATAATAGCTTCTTCATGTAGAAAGGACTCAAATATAGAAGTATTTTGTTGAGGGGGGAATTTATGATAAATTTCAAATAAAACCTCATTAGAAAATGGATGGGGATGTTGTAAAGTCTAACTATGTTAGCTCGTCATAATAACTTTTAATTATGATTTCATGTAAATAAATAAGATACAAAATAATAAATGTATTATGTTACTTGCTTCATGGGTTTCAATAGAAAGCAGTTTTATTATAGGTCATATACTTCTTCTTGACGTATTTTATTATTTTTCATCTTATCATAAATTTAATTAAAGTCATGTATATGAAGTCACATTGCACATGCAAAATACATGTCATTCATGTAAAAGTTACACTCCAAGACATTGTCACTATACCTCTTGAAGTCGGCCAAAAGATGGACAATATTCTCCTCATGAAGAAGTCAAATTACCTCCATAATCATGTTGGCCTAGATAGAAAATATGAATCACTATATAAAGGGTGGCTCAGCCTCCTTGTTTCATCAAGCATCTTGGTCATCTCTAGAATACATAGTGTGGATCTCAGTGCGAAAGTGTTAAGGGTTATACAACAAAGAATAAGTTTATAATCAAGTATGTAAGGGTCCTCATAAGTTCAGATTAAGTCCGTTACATTACCTCTACAATCTCAATGAAGGCCGAAGATAATTTCAAGACTACTTTAGTTCGGTCAAGGGCTATAATCTAGTGCATAGCAGTGCTGGAAGGAAATTGAAGGAAGGAGGCATTTGGAGACCGAGAAAGAAGATTGGTGAAGGCTGAAAGGACCGTGTCAAGGGTTGCAAAAATAAGAGACCGAGACTCTCTTAGTGACAATTTTGGGTAGTTCGAGAAAGGACTAAAGTGTGAAGGCCGAGAAGTATAAGAGATAATGACAAGTGTCTTGGAGGTAATCTTGTGTCAAGTGTCCTTGTCAAGGGTCTTGGTATTCATCAATTGAAGCGTCTATAAGAAGATATTTGTGGGTTTTCCCGTCAAGAGGAGGGTTTTTGGCCCTGGATTGCAGCCTACATATTGTGTCAGTGTTCCTATTGTTTTGGTAACTATTTTATGTATTTATTATTGTAATAACAATAATCAAAGAGAAAGAGGCTAAAGTATAACGCAAGAAGTTATCAAGTAAGAGAATTGAATTAAGCATTTCCCTACTAAATTATCAACATGGTATCAGAGCTAAGGTCATTCAAGGGCATCATGGAGGCCATAAAGAATATTGTAATCCATATCAATAAAGGAAAAATAAGATATGGAATCCATTATTCACTTCCAAGGAAGTATCCATCATAAAAGATGAGGGTATTTTCTCAGCCCTCTCTGGTACTTTTCAAGAAGAGGACAATTAGGTAATTGACAATGGTGCTTCAAGACACATGACTAGACACGCAAAACAATTGAAGACTATAGCAAAGGGAAAATACACTTATTCTTTGGAACTTGGAGACAACGACACCTATCCCATAAAAGGAATTGGATCTACATCAATCATGCTTGAATACATAAGTAATATCCACCTCAACAATATTCTATTTGTTCTAGGTTTGCATAAGAACTTGCTATCAATTTCAAGTTTATAAAACAAAGTAAATAGAGTATCTTTCATTGATGGAAAGGTTGTTGTTTGGGGAAAAGATTCAAATATAAATCAAGCTAAAGTTATTGGCATTCGAGAAGGAAGAATCTACATATTATTCTCCCCTTTAGCTCAAGCCCTAGTTCACGTTGAAATCAATCCTTGTAATCTATGGCATCGAAGATTTGGTAATATCCATTTCAAAATCCTTCCCTCACTAAGTTCCAATGTAGATGGAATCCCAAATCTTAAATAAGACCATGAAGGTGTATATTAGGGATGTGCATTAGGCAAGAATGTAAAAATACCATTTCGAAATAGTGCTTCACAATCAAAAGATATCCTAGATCTCATCCACTCTGATGTGTTTGGACCTATGACTCCAAAATATCTTGGTGGTAATATATACTATGTCACCTTTATAGATGATAATTCAAGGAAGACATGGGTTTATCTGTTAAAATCCAAGGATGAAGCTTTCACAAAATTTCAAGAATTCAAATTTGAAGTCAAAAATCTTACAGAGAGAAAGATCAAAGTCCTCAGATATGATAATGGAGGAGAATATAGATCCAAGGAGATCATAGCACTCTATAAGAGGTCGAGGATTAAGAGGGAGCTGATAGTTCCATACAATCCTGAACAAAATAGTGTTGTAGAAAGAAATAATAGATCTATTGAAGAAAGTGTAAAGGCAATGATTCATGTTCATGATCTTCCAAAGTTTCTATGGGGAGAATAAAATAAAATTGTAGTCTATATTCAAAATAGATTTCCTCACAGATATCTGGATAATAAAACTCAGGAATAAGTATTCACAGGAAAGAAGCCATTTGTGATCATCTCTGAATCTTTGGGTTTCCTGTATCTATCCATATACCAAAGGACAAAATAAAGAAGTTGGATCCTTCAGGGATGAAAGGAATTTTTAATGGATATAGGAACTCATCAAAAGCATACAGAATCTACATGAAGGATGGCCATCACACAGAAGTTAGTCGTGATTTCGTATTTGATGAGAGTGTAGCATTCAAGAAATAAAAAGATATTTCCATTGATTCTGATGATGAAGATGTTCCAATATTTGAGGAATAAGTGAACCAAGAAGTATAGGAATCTCACCTTGAAGAAGAAGGTCCTAGTGAACCCATTCAACCAGTGGGCATACCTGAAATAAGATAAATACCTTATTGGTTGAAGTCCACACTACTTGATGCAAGAGGTCATGGAGCAACGAATGGGGTATTTAGAGAAAGTAAGAAACCCAAGAAATACTCTAGGTATGTTGCATGCATGAAAAAACTTATAGAAGCATAACCATCCACTTTTGAAGAGGTTTTACATAATCTTGAATGGAAAAATGCCATGAATGAAGAATACAAATCTATTATGAAGAGTGGTGTATGGGAGATCATACCTAGGCATGAAGAAAAATATGTGGTTAATTATAAGTGGATGTATAATATTATACATGTTATTGATGGAAGTATAGATAAGTATAAAGAAAGATTTTTTGGCCATAGTTTTCTCTCAAGTTGAAGGAATTGATTATGAAGAACTACTTGCTCCTACTGCAAGATATACAATAATTCAATTACTAATTTATCTGGTTGCATCAATGGGATGGAACATCCATCAAATGAATGTCAAGAATGTGTTTTGGAATGGCACAATTGATGGAGAAGTCTACATAGAGCAACCCTTGGGATTTGAAGTCAAGGATAGAAAGGCATATGTGTGTAGGTTAAAGAAAGAACTCAAGCATGCACCAAGGGCATGTTATGCTAGGATGGGTGCATATCTTCAAAGACTAGAAATCAAGAAAATTTCAGCTAACTCAAACCTATATATCAAAGTATAAAAGGGTGAGCCTATAATTATTCATTTATATGTAGATGATCTTCTCCTAACAGGTATAGAAGGTCGAATTAAAAAATGCAATAAACAACTAGCAGCATAATTTGATATGAAGGATATTGTCTTGATGCATTACTATTTGGGACTAGAAGTCTGGAAAGGACTTGATTAAATCTATTTAGGTAAAGGAAAGTATGTGATCAAGATGTTGAAAAGGTTTGACATAATGGATTGCAAACCTATGACCACTCTGATTATCACAAAATTAAAGAGACTTAGAAGTTCTAATGCAAGCCCGATGGATCCTTTCAAATATATAAAATTAATTGGCTCATTGATGTACTTGGTTAACACTCGGCCAGACATATGTCTTGCAGTAAATATTCTCAGCAAGTTCCAAGTGGAACCAAATCAATATCATTGGTTAGCAGCAAAACACATTCTGAGATATCTTCAAGGAACCATCAACTACATTCTAAAATATTATAGAAGGAATGATATCCAACTAATTAGATATATATATTCCAACTTGTGGGGAAGTGAACAAGATGAAAGGAGCAATATCAAAGGATGCTTCAATTTGGGATCCTCTATGGTCTCATGGACAAGCATAAAAAAAGACACTATTTCTTTGAGTAGTGATGAGGTTGAATATGTTGCAGCTTGTGAAGTAGGAAAAGAAGCAGCCTGGTTGAGGAAGTTATTATTTGACTTATTTGAAGGACCAATGAACCCTACAGTGATACTATGTGATAACACCAGTTGTACTTGTTTGTATCAAGATCTAGTATTTCATGGAAAGACAAAGAACATCAACAACAAATATCACTATGTTAGAGAGCCAGTACAAAATGGTGTGCTACAAATTTAGTATGTTTCCACTGATGAACATGTAGTTGATATATTGAAAAAATCACTTCCAAACAAGAATCTTGCGTATCTAAGAGACAATCTTGGTTTGGTGGATGTATCCTCCCTATGTGACAGGGAGAGATAGACACGCATTCTTGTATTCATTGGAAGAAAGAATGGATTATTTTTGGATTTGGTAACCATCTGGCATCTGATACTCTTTAAGAATGTGGTAGGGACTTTTGATAAGAGAAGTCGAGGATGGATATTCTTTGAGGATTAGCTATCCCGATAAGATAGTCTTAGGAGGTCATACTCGGTGAACACTTGGGTGGAGTATGTACCTTGGAGACTTTTGTGGCTAGTTTTAAATTTATTGTATGTTGTACATACGAGATTATGTACTTTGAAAATTTCAAAATATATATATATATATATATGCACAAAATGAAATTTTGAAAAAAGCGGCACTAGGCAGTATTTGAAGTTATGTGTCAGATAGCGGGACCACCTTTGGTGCGTTGGGTTAAAGGACAAACAATTCACTCCTTGGATGTTTCCATTTGAAAAGTCTGCCCGCAGATGATCTGGGCCACACATTCTGGTCAAACGACGGGGGTCAAAGATTCCATGTTAGGTCCCTATATTACTAGTGTAGTCCCTTATTGTTGTTAGTGTAGCCCCCTTATTGTTATTTTTGCACCCTTGTAACCCCCCATATTGTTATTATTGTACCCTTACATTATTATTGTTAGGTCGGCTAGGATTATATTGTGACCCCATGGACTCCTATATATAGAAAGGAGGTTTTTTCATTTGTATCATCCAATAATTGTTCATTTATGTAATGTAAAGGATGTTTCCCCCTCGAAGTGGCTTATTTCTAAGGCATTGATCTCTCTTTTCTTCTATTTTTGGAGATGGTTTCATAAAATTTGGTATCAGAGCTTTGGATTCTAGGGTTTCACTGCTCCAAATAGGTCATCATGGAATTTTTGCTATAAATTTCTTTCTCCAAAGGTTTAAAAGCTAAAATTTCCAACACCCGAAGCTAACATCCCAAGGAACGTCATGTAAAAATTTCAGATCTTGGTTTGCAATATTTTCAAAGATATCATCTGTGGAAGTTAGGGTTTTTGCAGGGTCCCGAATTTCATCCAAATGAGGTGACCTTGGGAAAATCGTCATAAATATCTCTCTAAGCATCGGATTAGAATTATGTAAAAATTGGCCGAAATTACATGGACTTTAGTTTCCTATGTATAAATTTTAGAGATGAAGGCATTAAGGGAATTTTGAGGTCTAAATGGGCCTCCTAAGCAAAATGTACAATCAAAATTCACTTTATGAGAACCAATCACATTTTAGGGGATGACATCATCCCTAATGGTTGAGGTGGCATTGCTCGAGTTAAAGGTACTTACTTGTCACATTCTCAATGGTGGATAAAAACTCATGGTTAACCATGGTAGTTCTCTAAGTACTTTTAAAGTCAAAGTAAAGTACTCATAATAAACGTCATTTCACTTTTTTTGAATAAAAATATATTATTTTCATTTCATATTTCTTAAAAGAAACAATGCATATCCCTATACATTTATTATATTATATTATATTTATATAGTATATTAATTACATGGTATTACACGATTTAAATAATATAAATTTTAATTAATAGCATATAATATAATTAAGAATTTATAAATTTATATTTATATTTTATTTTAAGTTATCTAAGTACAAAGGACAAATGCATTAGTTGTTCAATGATGATGACTTTTTCTTCAAAAGATCATTCTTATTTATAGTCACATCAATACAATTTTTTTATTAATTTTATTTTGGTACAACTTTTTAATTGAATTTAACTATGGTTACATGGATTATGGTGCAAAAATTGAATTGCAAATTCATAAATATTATTTTATTGGCTTAGCTAATATTTTATTATTTCCTTAGGAGACCCATTTTAGGCCTCAAAATTCCCCTAATGAGGACACAGTGACACGTAGCATGCGATACAAGTTCGCTCTACTTAATTAGTCCATAATTAGGTCATTGTGGGAGATTAGACATAACTTTGTCTCAAAGCATCTGAATCAGGTTAGACCTATGGCATTCAACAGAATATTCATAGGGCTAATACAGGACCATATTTTAGGTATTGAAGATCCAAAATCACAGAGACAATTCAGTTTCAATATCGATCTCCTCAAAAGCAAGAAAAAAGTGTGTATTTTTTTTCGAATTGCATAAGTCTTGTTTGAGAAATCAATTTGAAGTGATTCCAAGGGCATATTGAAGCATAGATATCAGTATTGGGTTCTAAAATGCCCCCTAAAAATAATTAAACACCCATTAAGCTCTCAGAATACTCTACTATGACTCATGAAGATGAAGAAGTGAAACATGATATATCAAAATTACAAGAGCAAGTGCACCACATTTCACTCTTGCAAACAGCAACAAAAAATGAAATGGAAGTTTTGAAGAAAGGCATGGAAGCTAATATGGATGGTTTAAAGAAAGGCATGTAAGCTAAGATGGATGGTTTGAACAATGGAATGGAAGAAATGGAAGCTAAGATCGATGGTATAGACGAAAAAATGAAAGGCAACATGGAAGACATGAAGAATGATCTAAAATCAGACATGGAAGGTTTGAAAAATTTGATACAAGAAATGTTTCCTAATGATGAAAAGATAGTAGAGGAAACTCATGATGAAAATAAATAAATGTTAATCGTGATTTCATAAACTCTAATGTTGGATTGAAGAACCCCCATATTCAAAAGATTGATATGAGGAAGTTTGACGGCAAGGATCCCATAACATGGATACTACAGATGGAGCAATGTTTTTATCTCAATAACATGCAAAACACACAAAAGGTACACATTGCAAATTTATATTTAGAACAAAATACATTTATATGGTATCGATGGCTTTGCTCCCGTAAAAAAATTGTCACTAGGTCAATTTTTACAGAGGAAATGATAGCACATTATGATGATACAAAGAGCAACACCTTCTTTAGCCAATTGATAAATCTCAAACAAAAGGGTTCAGTGGTGGAGCACATTGAGGACTTCCAACAATTGAATATAAGGGTAAATGATATTCCAGAGGAACAAAGGATTGATGTCTTCATAGGGAATTTAAAGGATAACATCCAACATGAGGTTCGCATTTGGGAACTTGATTAATTGGAGAAGGAATTCAGGTTGGCAAGAAAAATTAAATGTAAAATTATGACGACAAGGAAGCCTACCACTCACATCTATAAAGATGGGAAGTGTTGCTACTCCTAGACTTCCACAACCTACAAGGTTGACACCACAACAATTGGAAGAAAAAAGAGAAAAAGGGCTTTGCTACAGTTGTGATAGAAAATACACTAAAGGTCATAAGTGTGCCAAGAAGAGATTATCTTACATAGATTATGAAGAGGAGCAAGAAAATGAACAAGAAACTTCAAAAGAAGAGGATATATACCAGGAACCAAACCTAGAGAAAGAAGAAATGAGTCCGACCATATCATGTAATGAATTGGCAGGAATTACCACTCCTAAAACTCTTAAGATAGAAGGACATATCAAGAAGAAAAATTTAATAGTGTTGATTGATTCAGGTAGTACCCATAATTTTATTCATTGTAAGGCAGCCAAGGAATTTAATTCCTTCCTATACCCAACACTAGAATGTCAAATGATGGTTGCAAAAGGAGGAACTATAAATTGCTCCAGAAAATGCCATAATATCAAGATAACCATGGGGGAATATGTATTGAATATTCCAATGATTTCCATTCCAATGGGAGGTGCTAATGTTGTACTAGGAGTACAATGGTTATAATCTTTGGGGACGATAGATTTTAATTTTCATGAACTTATCTAGAATATTTTTTCGAAAGGAAACGAAGTTGAATTACGGGGTATTGCAGGGAAAATGAGAAAGATAATAAGCTCTAATGTCATGACAAAGCTTCTGAAGAAAGAACAACAAGGCGTAATTGCACAATTATGCTCACTAGAAGTTCCAACATCAAAATCATCCATTTATCCATATCTCTAAAAATTCTTGGACAATCATTCCAAGGTGTTTGAAACTCCCAAAGGACTCCCACCTATTCATGATCACAATCATGCTATTCATTTGATTCTAGGAAGTGTTCCTCCAAACATCGGGCCTTACAAATATCCTTATGTCCAAAAGAGAGAAATTGAAGATATGATTGAAAAAATGTTAGAGCCTGGTATAATTCAACCTAGTCAAAGTTCTTTCTCTGCTCCATTAATATTGGTGCACAAGAAGGATGGATCATGGCGCATGTGTCCTAATTATAGGCAGCTCAATAAGCTCACTATTAAAGATAAAATTCCCATTCATGTGATTGATGAATTATTGGATGAATTACATGGAGCAATTTATTTTATCAAGTTGGATATTCTTTCAAGATATCATCAAATTAGAATGAAGACTGAAAATATTCCGAAAAATAGAATTTCAAACTCATGAGGGTCATTATGATTTTTTTTTCATGCCTTTTGGCCTTACCAATGCACCTTCTACATTTGAAAGGTTGACGAATTCCATTTTCAAACCCTTCCTTAGAAAATTTGTGTTAGTATTTTTTTATGATATACTAATCTACAACAGGTCTTGGAAGGATCATGTTCAACATGTTGACAAGGTTCTCAAACTATTGGAAACGAAACAATTATATGCAAAAACCTCCAAATGTTTCTTTGGAGTACAGGAGGTGGAATATTTTCATCGTATTGTATCTCACAAGGGTGTTAAGGTAGACCTTAACAAAATTAAGGCCACTAAGGAATGGAAAGTCCCCACAACCATAAAGCAGTTGCAAGGATTTCTTGGGTTAACAGGGTATTATCGCAAGTTCATTAAGAATTATGGGATAATAGCAGCACCTCTAACAACATTATTAAAGAAAGATGTATTTTCATGGACTCCTAAAGCAACTAAGGCCTTTGAAAATCTTAAAGAGGCAATGTGCCTGTTAGTCATCAGTAATTTTTACTATATGTAGATGACTAAATATTGGTTCTCTATTTCTAAAAATAAAATTCCCTGAATATTGTGAGTTTTAGAAATCTCACTGCCTTCATTATCCTTATAGGAAAATTTTCACTATTCTATCAACCCTGCCTTTTCATGGTCACCCTACCACTCCTGAAGGACTCCTTATGGGCTTGTGCCACTCATCTCCATCCTTTTTTCCCACTTATAACCTCATTACTTTGTTTTTCCCTTGCCCATCACTCCACTTTCCTTCTAGGGTTCCCAATCAGCCTATTCCTTCCCATGTTCACCAGGTTCCTCAAGCATTGATGGTCTCAAAAATATATCCGTAGGCTCTCTAGATAAATCAAGTACATTGGATTTTGGATCTTCAATACACCACTTTGTCAATACTCTGTTTTTACACTTGAAGGTTCCAAGCCAATTTTCAGTCAAGATCATGGTCAAAGGACCCTCCCACTAGGTTATTGGGTTTCACAGGTTGTAAAGTCATCATTGATGTTTTAAGCACTACTTTTCCTGTGTTAGAAGCTAGCTCAGATGTAATAAAATATCATCGTATGGTTATCTAAGAAAGATCTGTAAGTCTCCAAAAAATACTACCTTGTCAAAATCAAATTCTGCAAAAGGTAAATGAGAACTTTGACACTTTTGCAGGAGTGTTAAAATGAATATCAGCAGAGAGTTGGTAAGGTAAGAGAGCTGCTCCTTAATAAGGACATTCATAGCAAGGAGAGGAGAAGAATTTTGGTTTCAAGGAGGACTAAGGTTTTGAGCTTAAAGATCCAGCAGGGTGCTAAACAGTGATCAAATGCATGAATCACCATGGAGGAGGTACACCAAAAACCAAACGTGAAGAGAAGTCTTTCAGAGATTATTGATGAAAAAGGGAAAAAGGTGAGGTGAACTGGACATAAATTAATGAACTTGAAAGGGCTATAGAGAAATTAGAAGACAACACTAATAATTGTCTTCAAGCACTCCAGACACCTAGGGTTTTGGGAAAGTGTTCAAAGAAGGTGAAACCATGGTTTGAACTCCATGATGATAGCAAAGGGATTCTGAAGATGTGACTGTTTGTAAAACATTCCAAACTTTTCCAAAGAAGTTTGTCATGCCAAAAATGATCGAAAGTTATTATGAGCTCCATGGTTCAGGTAAAATGATTGTGAAGGTGCCAGTGTGTGGAAGCATCCTAAAAAGTTTCCCAGCTCAATTTAGCATGCCTCAAGATCGGTAAGAAAGGTGAAGCCAAGGTTTTCAGTCACATGCCAAACATAAGGTGATTTGAGCTCCAAGGTAAGAAAAAAATAAGTTTTGGAGATATTGCCACTGTGTAAGTTCCTAAGGTTGTCAAAGTGAATTCAGCATGCTTCAAAGATCAGAAAGGAAGAGCCACTTTAAGTTTATCATGACACCTGCTAAGTGCTAGTGTAAAAGGACATAAATGAGCCAAATAAATTCAAATTTGTCACTCAAAAAAACCTATAGAGCAAGGAGAACGTAAAGAGTATCAATGAGAAAGGTCTAAATTATCACTTTAGGCACCTGCAAATCAGAAGTGGCCAAAGAAGAGATAAAAACATAATGTTGAACTCCAAGGAGGAAACCAGGTCAAGAAGAGTTTTGAAGGTGTTACTGTGTGTTTTAATTCCAAAGGGCCAAAGTGAAGATGTCAACTCAAGGAGCAAAGGAAAAGGCCACTTCAATTTTTTTGTCACCTACAAGAAAAAAGTATAAAGAAATATTAGTAAAAAATGAAAGGGGCTTAAAAACATTAGGAAAGCGGGTTGTGAAGTTAAAATCAAATTCTTGAGTCTATATAAGGTCATTTTACACTTCAAACAAATCAGTGTTGCCTTGCAAAGAATTTTAAATTTTGAAAGGAGAACAAACTATGGGTTTTTTAGCCAAAATTTGGCTAACTGTTGAGGGGTTGCACGCTTGGATTTGAGTGTTGTGTCCCTGGTCGTTTCTCCCATACCAATTTGTTCGGCACTGCGCGCCTGGAGGTATGCATTGTGCACTTTCCCGATTCACCCTACAGGCTCATTAAAGAATGTTGGCGCTGCGCGCCTGGCACAAGGCATTGCGCCTTTGCTCAACCCGACACCCCATTCACTTGGACACTACGCGCTTGGCCGGGAAGGCTTCTAAGCCCTACCAACGCTCAAACCACCTCAAATTTCTTCAATCAGCCTCCAAGGTTTCTTCAAACGCTGGTGAGGGTAAGTACAACTCATCAAGCCCTTCTTCAAGCATTTGTGGTGTTTTATAATTAAAGGGAACTAAAGATCTAAGGAGGAAACCCAAATTTGCATGCTTAAAACATCACTGTTAAAAACACTTCTCCATCTGCATACTAAGAAGGCTAGTGATAGCAAGAAGGGTACCTTGTTGAAAGGTTTCTCATTCATCTAAGGCTGTGCCTACACTCACCTCATTCACTCATAAAATTTTTCCCCTACACTACAAACAGATTGACATTTCATTCCCTTTTTCCTATCAGTTTTATATCAGTGCTAGGAGTTTCAATACAGAGTTTGAACAATCAGCAGAGGGTGATCATTGAGTTTTGCCTCTCACTCATATTCATATACACTTGCCCTCACTCACCCATCCATATCATTCACTTACAAAGACTGCCATCATCCATCCCTTCATATCATTTTTATTGTGCAGTCCTAGGGTTTTGTTCAAAAAAAAGTGATCAAAATGTCAAGTGAAGGTGATAATGATAGTGGTGAGGAAGGCCAATTCCAAGGAGGCATCAACACAAAGGTGGGAGGATCAACAGGTTTGAACCACTAAACACAATGGAGTTAAATGCATCTCCGTTAACTGTCTCCTACTTCCAAAATGTAGGTTGCTATGAATTTTGTGAGAAACTCAGTAGGTGCAATATCACCCTGAGCTGACTAGGCTCTTCATACTTAACCTACATGAAAAACAAGTCAACATTACAGGGGTAAACTTTGAGCTATCTTCAGATGCCATTGCTATTGCCACTAGGATACCTATTGTGGGTGAAAAATGGTTCAAGCAGGCAAATTTAGACATAAGCTACTATGAGCCATACCTTAAACCCAGATACAAAGACTACAATAAATCCATATTTCCTTTCTCAGATTTTCTTGAGAGGTATTCACCCATGATGAGGGTCATTATGAAATATTTCACATGTGAAGGAAGATTCTCCTGGCTTTATTCCTATCAAATCAGGTTTCTCAGGTGAAGGAAGATTCTCCTGGCTTTATTCCTATCCCTACTACCTCTACAGGAGTATTGAAAAAATGTCTTATATTGTACAGAAGAGAGACTACCCCCAGCATATGCAAAGATTTTTTCATCACTCTTTGATTAAGATGGTTGTATTTCATCAATTGCAGCAGAAGGGCATTCCATGGGAGGTTTTCATTGCCCATGAGGTATTCACCAATCCACAAGGCCAACGGCACCAAGATTCCCCTTCATCCTCTCATCCTCCCATTCCTCCATCCACTCATACTTCATTACCACATAATGATTCTTCCACCTCACCATCCACACATATTCCTTCACCTTAGGACAACCCTCCTTCATCACCCTCTCACAATACATCAGACAATGAAGGAAGTGACAATGAGCAATCAAATGAAAATGAGGGAGAGGGTAATGACAAATCAAGTAATAATGAAGAAGAAAACAATGAAGAAGAGGGTAGTGAGGATAATGAAAATGAAGTTGATGAAAGTAAGGAGGATATCAGTAGTGAGGCAGAGGTCAATGATAGGGCAGAGAGCATGGAAATAGAACGCAGTGATGGTGATGGAGATGATGATAGCATTGGAACAAAGATCCAATATGACAATGAGGCTGATGTAAATTATGCCAATATCAGTGATAATGACAACACACAAGTCAGTAAAGAAGATGAAGGCAGTGCAGAAGACAGTGAGGAAATAGAAGGCAGAGAAGAACATGGCAGTGAAACAAAGGGCCATGATTACAATGAAGACAGTGGGACAAATAGTAATGAAGGTAGTGCAGAAAACAGTGAAGAGGCAGAAGATAGTGAAGAAAAGAGAAATGATGTCAACATGGAGGATGTAAATGAAGCAGAGAGCATGGAAGCAGAAGGAAATGATTATGATGATGATGATAGCAGTGGCACCAAGAGCCAAAATGTTAGTGAGGCTCATGGCAATGATGAAGGCAGTTTGGAAAAAATCCATGAAGAAAGCAGTAAGGCTAATATTAGTGATGAAGAGTCAAGAAGTAAAGAGGGAAAGAGTGATGCAAAAACAAGTGAAGCCGAAACCAATAATGAAGAAAGCAGCAATCATGATGGCCATGATATCAGTGGAGATGATGATAATGATGATGATGATGTTGACACTGATAATGACAACAAGAATATCTGTGATAAGGCAAAGAGCATGGAGACAGATGAGAGCAGCCATGAAAGCCATAAGGACAGTAAGGATATCAATAATGATGACAGTCATGATGGCAGCAATGGTGAAGGCACTGAAATGATCAAAGTTGTACCTTTTTCTTTTACCTACCAAAGAGGAAATAGGCATGTGTTTGCTGCCTATAAAAGGCAAGGGGCCATGACTTATACATTAACTATGCATCTTTATAAAGGCAAAGAAAAGGTCATGGAGCAAGAAGAAGAAGATTATCATGAGACTGAGCAAGAATTTGAACTCATTCATGTTGACAGTGATGATGAAAATGAGGCAAGGATCTCAAGCATGCTGCTCAAATGTAAAGATACCCAAATCAAAGATTTGAAAGCCAATCTACCTAGGGCTAGGAATGTCATTCATTATTATGAGATTGAAAACAAGCAGTTGGAGCCACAAAAGCCCATTTATAAGGTCAGGGAAATCAGAGCCTGGAAAGAGGCTGAAAGGACCAAGGTTAGGCTTGATGAGGTCTTAGGTGTTTTTGATGAAAGTGAAGATGAAGAAGGGCAGTTGTCTAGGAGAAGGCCAAGAACAATGGGTTTGAGGAAGGCCTTAGCCAAGGAGAAGGATCAAGAAGTAGCATTGGTAGAGCAACTCACTCCAAGTGAGCTGCTTCCCATGGAGATAGAATATGATCAGGAACCTTGGTTATAGAGGGCTGATACACACTTGGAGGATCAGTTGAAAAAGACACAAAGAGATCTTGGCTTTCAAAAGAAGATGGCAAAGCACTATGCCTTAAGAAATCAAATTGCAAGGGCCAAGCTCAAAAGAGCCCTTGCTGAAATTTAAGCTCTCAAGGAGGAAAAAAGCCAAGAAAAACTTGAAATCCTAGTTGATGCATCACTACAGGCATCCCAAACACCACAAGGAAGATAATTTCAAATTTTGGCAAGTTTTTGATAATTTTGGTTTTTCACTGTTTTGGAGGGCCAAGTGCAATATTCCCAAATGGGAAAATCAACAATACATGCACAGAAAACACATTTTTCAGAAATTTATGCATTAAAAGATGAATGCAGCCCATGGATCCATTAGATCAGACATTATAGCAACCAAATTTGAAAGGAAATTAGAAAAAAATCATTATAGCCTAGTTAAACAGGCCTCCCATGCTCAAAACAACCCAAAAATACTAAAACCCAAAGACTGCTGCAACACAGAAAATACTGCGGAAAGTGACAGCACAATTTATTGAGGGTTATAATCAGAAATATGAGAGACAAAATATATATTCTTATATATTAATCTATGAGGCCCAAAAACAGAGACCTAGCCTCTTTTATAGAAATCCAAGATGACCCAGCAAAGGCTTCTTAATAAACATGAAATACAAGAAGCATATGCTTTAGATCTATGGCTGAATCACATTGTGTGGCTGAAGCTCTACATAAAAATGGCTGATCATGTAAAGAAATGGCTGTAGCTCCTCCTACTAGCTTTCTGAGAAAAAGGCCGATCCTCCTTTAGGGAAACTAGCTCAAAATACAAGGGATTAAACCCCTCCACTGCAACACCCTAAGAAATAACGCAGTTTCTGCAAGGGACTACACTATTGCTGAAGGTGACTGCTTGGCCTAACACTAGATAGTGGAAAATGTAGCACAAGATGCACCTCCTAGATCCCTTAAACAATTTCTCCAAGAAGAAGTGGGGAATTCCCACATGAGAAAACCCTTGCACTAAATAGTGCAGCAAACTTGGCTAAATAGCCAAAGAATGCAAGAAGTCAAAATAGAACACATACAAAATATATTCTTCAATCATATTCCATATGGCTTCCATTCCCTCCATTATATAGATGATGAGCTTCCTCACCATGGGTCCCACCCATTCATGAGGTTTCTTGCATGTAAAGGTTCCTCCTCCAAAATTACTCTTGCCATGAGTCCCACTCTTATATTTACATCACTGTTTGATTTGGTCAACCTTGACTTGATCTTCATGCATTGTCTCTTTTCACACCCAATGTGTATTTATTCTAACTAGAGAAACTGATCTACATTCACATTGAGCTGTCTTTATTGATGATCCACTCATCCCATATTAATGCTGTTGACTTGGTCAAACTTGACCTTGTCCACATATTTTAGAATTTGTTCGCACATGAGGATGCTTGATTTGGTTATTAACATGATCCATTTTCACATTAAAAGGGATTTTATGCCTACTTAAGATACTTATGGGCCTCCTTACCCATTTATTCAGCTAACTAGATGTTAAGAGAAAAATTAATATTCCCATTAGTTGCATGCTAATTTAGAAATATTACAGTCTTCCCCTCCCAAATGTTTCTTGTCCTCAAGAAACTACAAGGGTACTGCAAAATATCCCCTCCTTCTCCTAGGGCCTCCATATCCAATAGTCTCCACCATTGCTTTAGATTTTCTGCAACAATTCTGTCTCCCAATGGTTCCTCCCAAGTGTGTAAGTTGGCCTTTGGTGGATCAACCAAATGGCTTTCATCATGAAAGAATGGAAGGTCTATAGGGAAACCTTCTTGCTGTTCAATGGCCTCCTCAAGGTAGAAATGATGATAATCATGGGGAAATTCATTCCAAATGAAATACTCCCATCTCCATGCTATCATCCAAATGAAATGAATCACCTCCCATCTTGGTAATTCATAGAAAAGCTCCTCCCAATTTCTCATGAGAGGCATGTCCCAAGTGCTCCAAATAATCATATGGCCTACCCCATAAAGAAAAAAGTGATCTAATATTGTGGCCATATCATCTCCCATGCTCCCCTTGAAGCATGTAGTGCAAAATGCATGGGAAATTTCATTCCCCAATGACACATCCAACCATTGTGTCTCTCCTCCAACCTATTCCCAACAAAGATAGGAACATCTTCAACATATGGGATCATAATTAAGGTCATGCTAGCTTTCATATGTAATAAAGGATAAGGACAATGGCCCCTCATGTGAAACCAACACAGTTTTACTCCCAACTACCATAGGATATGATATAACAAGTGTTTCTCCCACCACTTTTTTGCTGCCCCATTATTCTTGCATGATTGGAGAAGGTGTATGATGGTTGGTGTTAATGAAGCACACCATGAATTTACAACATATCCCAAAAATATTTTAGGGAATGGTCAACATTTCCATTTCTCATGACCCCAAGTAGCCCATGAAGCCCATAAAAAAAGGTGCCTCCTCTTGGAGCAATGCCCTGTACATGAGTGTTAAGAAAATACAAGCATATAGTAAATACATCATGATATTCTTAAATACAAGTCTTACCATATAATTGGTTGAAATAAGTGAGGTAGCTCATGGATGAGCTCCCTCTCACACCCAATGAATGAGGAAGTGGTAATAATAACTCTTCCCAAGAGCTATGTTCCTCCTCAACCAACAAACAATCTATGCACTGATAGTGCATCTCCTCTTTGAAGTTTTCCCACATGAATCCCTCCAAGATAGTACGGTATGCTCTAATGAAATCAGTGGGTTTAGAAAACAAGATCTCATAGGCTGCATTCAGTAGTTTATCCTTGAGCTTGGAGTCTTTAGTCAAGTAGATTTGATCATGGAAATAAATGACTCCATCAACTACTACCTCCCATCCATCACTTGCCCATCAAGAACCTTACATGTGAAGAGGTTCTTGGAATATTCCATCAATAGTTGGGATTCCCAATATGGATCTAGGCTCCCCAATAATGACAATGTTGTATAAATCTGAAATGCAGTTCCTGTCATAACATGGCTCTCCTCTTTGACATGCTTGATGCCAAAGTCACATGCTGGAGTAATATCACCTTTCTTTTGTTGCCTCTCTTATAACTGATCTCGCTCAAGACAAGATTGAAGTAGATGGAAGTCAACCTCCCCTTGAAAAGTTTTTTCCTTCCAAAACTTCCTTAATTTGGCCCATGCATGCAAGAGTGTTGGTACCCTCTTGTCATATTGATAAATATTTCTTTTGTGTGGAGATATCATTGGTTTCTCAAAAGATATGGAGTGGCCTTTTGATATCATGCTCATGTCATCATAGATTTCTAAATTCTCCTTTTCCAGTGCAAATAGCCGAGTGGGAGATAGCAATGTCCATTTCAGAAAGTTGCTTACCTCTCCTTTGAACCCATCAAAGATTCTCTGTGCTGTGCTAGCTTCTCCCAAGGCTCCTTCCTTAGCCAGATATGCCAATGCTGCTCCAAGTTGAGAGAAAACTTTATTCTTCTTCCAATTAGGGGGTCTCCTTGGTGGAATGCCTCCATGCAAAGAGACATGAAGGTATAGAGCAGGATGTACATGTGTGTGGACAGATTCCTTCCTGCACAAATATTCCTTCCTCCTTTGTGTATCAATCTTATGAAATAAAGAGGGGTGTGTAATCCTTATCATATGATGCTTTCCCTCCCCTTTATCTTCTTCTATCTTCAAGATCTCACTATTTTCCAATGATGGCACATGCTACACATGGATTGTGCCATGATCTCTACATGTGAGATTATTTGGAACTCCTTGCAAGAGTGCAAGAGTTTATTTCTTTGGAGCAAGTGCTCCATCTTCCTCTTCACGAGGTACTGGATGTGCTCTTGATATGACAATGTTGTTATCTCCAACCTTCTCTTCCTCCTCATCAATAGTTAAAAATGCCTCATCAATAGTGAGAGACCTTAGATCTTGGTCTTCCCTTGAAAGAGGAACCTCCATGCCTTTCTCTTGAAAAGAAAGCTCATCATGCAATGGGGAATTTTCCCTTGGCAAGGTATACAAGTTTTCATTCCCCTCAGTGGTTTTCTGAAATGGAGTTGGATTTATAGATCCTTCCAACTCATGCAAATGTTTTGTTTGTTTTGGTTTGATAGACTCCATAGAAGGTGTTTTATAAAAAATTTCATCAAACCTTTCAACTACTTTTGTAATGAATTTTTCATAAGTAGATGTATTTGCATTATTTAATGAAAAGGATTCAAACAACCACCAATCATAAGCCTTACCTTCAAAATGCAGTGTTGCTACTTTAATGGCTTCTTTTTTCTGAAACTTGATGTTGCTGCACATAGGTGTCTAACTCCTCCACCCAAACCCTAGCTAGACATTAAGGTGAGCCATCAAAAGTAGATAGAAAGAATATACCCACGCCATGATGCTTGCTCCTTGTGCTCCTTTCCTCCTTGATCTTGCAAAACCCTTGGAAGTTCAAGTGATCTTTTAACCCCTTAGATTGAGTTTCATACTCTTGCAAATAATCACCAAGAGTCTCCTTCTTTGGCACATCTCCTTCCTCCATCTCATTTGTCATGAACATATGGCTGATAGAGTGTTTTAAACGTGATGGTGTGGCTGAATACTCACACCCATAATATGAGGAATTAAATCTTCCCTCGTGTCCAAATCTTGTTGAGGGATCTCCATGTTTTTCCCTCCTCATTTCTTTGATGTCTTTACTGATGCCATGCAAAGTGTGTAGAAGAGGTTTTGAGAACTTCTTCCCTCCAGAAAATAAGGGTTTTCCTTGATCCCTTTTATAGATCCTCTCCTTCCCATGGGAATACTCCATAATGTTTGAAATGCATAGGCTGAGCCAATATTATAGCTTTGATACCACTGTAATATTCCCAAATGGGAAAATCAGCAATACATGCATAGAAAATGCATTTTTCAGAAATTTATGCATTAACAGATGAATGCAGCCCATGGATCCATTATATTAGACATTATAACAACCAAATTTGAAAGGAAATCAGAAACAAATCATTATATCCTAGTTAAGCAGGCCTCCCATGCTCAAAACAACCCAAAAATACTAAAACCCCAAGACTGCTACAACACAAAAATTACTGTAGAAAGTGAAAACGTAGTTTATTGAGGCTTATACTCAGAAATATGAGAGAAAAAATATATCTTCTTATATATTAATCAATGAGGCCCAAAAACAGAGATCTAGCCTCTTTTACAGAAATTCAAGATGACCCAGCAAGGGTTTCTTGATAAATATGAAATACAAGAAGCATATGCTAAAGATCTATGGATGAATCACACTGTGTGGTTGAAGCTCTACAAAAAATTGGATAATCATGCAAAGAAATGGCTGTATCTCCTCCTACTAGCTTTCCAGGAAAAAGGCTGACCATCCTTTAGGGAAACTAGCTCAAAATACAAGGGATTAAACCCCTCCACTGCAACACCCTAAGAAATAACACAGTTTCTGCAAGGGACTGTGCTATTTCTGAAGGTGACTACTTGGCCTAACACTAGATAGTGGAAAATTCAACACAATATTCACCTCTTAGATCCCTTAAACAAGTTATCCAAGAAGAAGTGGGGAATTCCCGCATGAGAGAACCCTTGCACTAAACAATACAACAAACTTGGCTAAACAGCCAAAGAATGCAAGAAGTCTAAACAAAACACATACAAAATATATTCTTCAATCATATCCCATATGGCTTCCATTCCCTCCATTATATAGATGATGAGCTTCTTCACTATGGGTCCCACCCATTCATGAGGTTACTTCCATGCAAAGGTTCCTCCTCCAAAATTACGCTGTCTCCATGAGTCCCACTCTTCAATTTACATCGTTGTTTGATTTGGTAAACCTTGACTTGATCTTCATGCATTGTCTCTTTTCACACCCAAGGTGTATTTATTCTAACTAGCTAAACTGATCTACATTCACATTGAGATGTCTTTATGGATGATCCACTCATCCCATATTAATGTTGTTGACTTGGTCAAACTTGACCTTCTCCACATATTCTAGACTTTGTTCACACATGAGGATGCTTGATCTAGTTATTAACATGATCCCTTTTCACATTAAGAGGGATTTATGCCTACTTAATATACTCATGGGCCTCCTTACCCATTTATTCATCTAACTATATGTTAAGAGAAAAATTAATATTCACATTAGCTGCATGCTAATTTAGGAATATTACACCCTTGGTGCTGCACTCTTTTTTGGGGTACTTTCTTGAGGAGTGGTTTAAATTTTTGGGTTCATATTGCCAAGTACATCACACACACCAAATTTCAGATAATTTGGAGCAGATTTGGTCCTCAAAAAGGATAAAAAACATGCAAAAATTCACCATTTTGCCCTTTTTTCACGGCTGGCGCTATGCCCTAAGCAGTCTTGGGAGATTTAATTTTTGGATAGGGAAATGGACACCAAATGGAAACATAAAGGATGTTTTGGAAAGTAGACTTGACAAGCTTTCTAACAAGCTATTACGGAGCTCATTACGACACCAGGAAGGCCTTCAAAACTTAGTTGCAAGGTGACCCAATTTTCTGGTGCAGGCGTTGCGCCCTTGGACCTCACTGCTACACCCTTGCCTGCAAAGTCAACAAAAGACACAAATTTATGGAAAATAGATATTGTGTGGTTTTTTTGGGAAAATCACTCCAAAGTTAGGTGTTAGAAGTTATTTTTCATTTATTACATTAGATATTTTGTGCCTTGGGCCTTGCATGGTCTTAATGGACAAATTTAGCATTTATGATGTATTTATGACATTTTGGAAACCCTAGTTACAATTTTGGTCCTCTTTACTTGTTAAATACAACATTGAGGCCTCATTGTACATGTTGGTTGATTGTGGAGAAAAACCTCATAGACTATGAGTTGTGAGGAGTTTTTGGCTTTGGAGCCTTGTAATTCTCTTGGACTGAATATCAATAAGACAAGTACTTTATAGGATTCATGAACATGGCTAATGGTGATGTCTTTCCCATTTTGTTCTCATTTTCTTATGTTTTACATATTGTTTTATCTTTCTCTTGCATTAGAACATAAATTTTAGCTTAAGGTATGCTGTCAAAAGCTCATTAAGTCTGTCTACTTCTCTTGTTCTCATGTTTTCCTCTTCTAGGTTAGTTTAGAGAATTATTAGTTGCTCTCTAAACCCACTCGGCTTGTTTATCTCAAGAATGATTTAATGGAGTCAGTGTCAAAGAGGTTTATGGTTAGCCCAACCCTTTGGAATCACTTTAAACATTGTTTTTGAGGTCTTTACTTTGAAGTATTTCTAATTAGGGTTTAGTTGAAGAGGTCTATGGTTTTCCCTACCCTTTTGCTCATATTAAATGGTTGCTTTGAAGTTACTTTTAGTATGATTAAGGAAATTTAGGAGTTCCCTGCTTCTTGATCATTACTATATGTCATCTTGCATGTTTTCTTTCTCTAAAGGTAAATAGTTGGAGAGGTTAGGAGTTCCCTACTCTCTAGGGTTTACTAGATTGTTGTCTTAATGTTTGCTTGCTAGGGTTTGGTCAAAGTAGTATGGTATGCCCTATCTTTGGTTTTTTCTTCATGCATAGTATTATTAGAGGCCTTTCTTATTGTATTATTTGACAAAGGATTCTTAATTTCCCTTTGCACCTACTTTGTTCATAATTTAATGTTCACTTCACTCACCTAAGCCTTGAAGATCCATTTAGACTTGTTATACTTTCCCTCCGAAGCACCGTTGACCTATTGTTGTACCTTTCTAGACCTTTTGCAGAATCCATAGCCCAATGGTCTAAACCTCTCCTACTCTATTAGTTTCTGCTTGACAACTCACCCAACCAAACAAACAAACAAACAAGCCCCAAGCTTTATTACTAGCCAAAAATCAAAAGCCCTAAAAACCTATCAAGTTTCCCATGTTTTACACAAGGATAGAGAAAGTCCTCTCTGAGTCTAGGAAGGCTAGGTCCTAGGACTACAAAGGTTGGTTTGATGTTACCCTTGTACATTTGGTCTTGCCAATCTAACAAATTACGGGGACCATAACATAATGGCGATCACGATGGGACTCTGAGTCAGTAACATCCTAAGTATACCTTAAGAAATCTCAAATATTTGTCAAACTTAGAAAATCAAGTGTTAGCCAAGAGTACTATCTAATTGATTCACCATGTTAGCAATATGATGACTCAACTGGTGAAAGCTCACTAAATTATTAGTGTTACACAAGAAACTTAGAAAACCCAAAACATCTCTAGATTGGTTTTTGAATTGTTGATGGTGGACAACAAGCCAACCCACAAAGTAGTAAACCTCATCCACCTGGCGACTCCACTAGCCTCCAGTAGGCCTATTAACTTCACTAGCTCCCATAGACTCCCCTGGGAATACACTAATCAGTCATAACAGTCTAGAACCCAGTCACTCATTGTGTGAGCTTAGTATCGTTGCAGATAGGTCTATTTTCAAGACACTCCTAAACTTTCAACCTCTCTGCATTATTGAGTTTGAAATCTGGCTTCACAAAGGATAAGCACCAGATCTCATCCTGACCCTAACCCTCCTACCATAGTTTATGACCCAGAAAGGATTTTGTGGAAAACTTCTAGGACCCAAGATTCAACTACTATTAGGACCATTCACAAAGAAAGTTATGTCCCTAAAAATCTCACAGCCTTGAAAGATCCCCAATTTGACTTATAGCATAGAAAAAAACTTTTTAGAAGTAAGTCTCAGAGTGGGATAGACCAGACAAACCTTGAGCCCATAGATTTGCAGCAGAGTCCTAGTAGAGAAGCCTCTCCTTCCACTCCTCCTGATTTTCAGCTTCTCCAAAACTTTGGCTCCTTCCATTCCAAATCTGCTCAATCTCAGTTTTCTGGTCCGAGTACATCTGCCACTCCCATTCACACATCCACCGTGCAAATGACTCCACTTCATCCTCCACCTCCTCTCATAAACCCCCCTCTCACAAACCCTCCTTGGGTTCCTTTATCTCCAATCATGGAAGCATGGTTTACCCTATTGGTTCTACCCCAACCTTTACTACCCATGCCTCAAGACTACCAATCCAAAATCCCTCACTTTACTAGAGCTGACTCTACCACTACCCAAAAACATGTAGATAGGATGAATGATGCCTTTGACTACCAAGAGATAGACGAGGAGACCATAAAAATGAGAATGTTTGCCCAAAGCTTAGGAGGAGAAGCTAAAAAATGGTTCAAAAACTTAACTCCTAACAGCATACATGATCTCCCTTCCCTCTATCAGACATTAATAAATAAATGGGAGATTAAGAAAAACCCTCTCCAAATCCTCTCAGAGTATAACAACCTTAAGAGAAATGTCAGGGAAAGTGTCCAAGACTACTGCACTAGGTTCAATAGTGTATACAATGCACTCCCACCTCACATGAAACCCCCACAAGGCCTAGCACTAGTAAAATTTTCAGAAGGCTTTGATCCAGACTTGACCTACCAATTGAGAGAAAGAGACCCCATAACCTTAGAAGACATGCAAAGGGGAGCTGTGAGTGTAGAGGCCAATCTAATTGAGAAGAGGGTTAATATGAGGTCAAAAAAGAAAGTTATATACAAAGATGAAACCATGGCCTCCACCTCAGATGCTAATATTGAAAATCTAGTGAGGGTAATGGAAATAATGATGGAGAGGATCAACTTGAATGAAAGAGCACCTCCTAGGGAAAACCAAGCAAATCCCTAAAACAGAAATAGGAACCAAAACTTCAGAAGAGACCCTCCTCAAAGTAAACAAAGAGACAATGACCAACAAATCAGGCCTCCTTTCCTAGACAACTATGTAGATGAAGAGGAAAGAGAGACTGAAGAACTAGAAGAAAACTATGTAAATATGATAGGTTCTGACAATGAAGGTGATGTTTTTCTCACATAAGAAGGACAAGGGCTCTTTTCCTCAAACCAAACCGATAGAACATAGGAGGATTCTGAAGAGTACAAATTGGGATTTGAAAATGCCATAATGGAGGTCCATAGGAAATATGACCTTAGGAATAAGAAAACTCAAGATGCCTCCCAAAAGAACAAATTAGAAACTATTGTTAGAAAGACCCCTGAAAACATCCTTAAGAAAAAAATAGAAAACACCACCACAATGGCTAAGAAATATGATCAAAACAAAGAAAAAACTAGCCAACAAAATGGTGACCCAAGCTGCCCTAGTACATCAACTAGTGGCCCTAGAAAAAATGCTCTAAATGATAGTCCTAATAAAATTCAGCCAACTAACGTTGCTGAAAATACTATGTGTGACAGAACTGATGTAAATATACCAAAAACACTAGCACCTTTCAGTTTTGAGGGAGAGATTTCCAGGATCAAAATAATCATACCTCTTACTAAACTGGTAACCCAATATGTATATAGGTCCGAAGTTTTGAAAACTTTGAACATAGGAAATGAAAATGACACTCTGAACCTAACTGATGACAAAACAAAGCTGTTGTTTGGACTTGAGGTAGAGGGAAAATATCAAGAAGGAGCTGTCCCTCCATTCTATGTTAGCTTAAGCATTCATGACAAAATCTTGCACAATGCTATGCTAGACTCCGGTGCCTCACACAATCTCATGCCCAAGGTGGTGATGGAGAGATTAGGCTTCGAAATAACCAAAGCTTACAAATACTTGTACTCTTTCGATTCAAGTAGAGTCAAATGTTTGGGCCTAATGAAGGATCTATGTGTCAATCTGGCATAAATACTTGCTAAAAGCCTAGTCATGGACATTGTAGTAGCCGATATCCCCCCGAAGTATGGCATGCTTTTATCTAGATCATGGGAAGCCAAAATCCAAGGAAACCTCCAAATGGACATGTCCTATGCTACCGTCCCAGTCTTTAACCAAACAAGGAGATTGTATCGGGAATATCACATGAAATACATGGTTGGTAGCCAAGACAGGCCAAACAACACCCCTCTTTATTCTATCCATTCAAACCTTGACTCATTTATCTTGTATAATGAAGATGACATTGATGAACAAGTAAATGAAATTTAGAAAGATCTAGGCCTACCACAACAGTCAAACCAAACACCGAATGAAGAACTTAACAACCAAAACTTTCGCAGCCCTGAACAACAACATAATGCCAAATCTGAACTTGAAACACTTTGGAACATAAGCCTTGATGGCTCTTGTGGCAAAGCTGGTGAAGAACAAACACCCAAAACATAGCCATTTCCTAATGCTGATGTAAATCTACTAGAACAATTTCACGAGGAAAATTTTCTAGGGACCCAGATCAAAAGGACCTTGAGGTGTTGCAGTGCAAAGATAACTCATTACCAAGAGGTCTTACCCCCTTAGAAGAGCTGTTTGACTTCAATAATGTTGCTAGGGAGCCAAAAATAGAAACCACCGAAACTGATGTAGAGGAATGTAACATAGGTAGCATAAAAGAACCCAAAATGATCAAGCTGTCCAAAACTCCGCCACCTCACATAAAATAGAAATACATAGAGATGTGCAAAGAGTTTAAAGATTCTTTTGCAAGGGGGAATGAGGACTTGAATCCCTATGACAGAAAAATTATTCAAAACAATATTCCTCTCAAGGGAAACCAAATACCATTCAAGAAGAAATTGAGAAGAATAAACCATGTCCTAGTACCTCCAGTTGAAAAAGAAATAAAGAAGATGTATGATGCTGGTATCATAGTCCCACTCAGGTACTCATAATGGCTTTCAAACCTTGTGTCAATAAGAAATAAAACAAGGAAGATTAGGCTGTGCATAGACTTTAGAAATTTAAACACAACCTCCCTGAAGGACAACTACCCTTTACCTAAGATGGGTTATATACTGTAAAGGGTGGTAGGTTATAAAAAGATGTCATTGCTTGATAGTTTTTTAGGTTACAATCAGGTGATAGTGCTTCCAACTGATCAGCACAAAACCGCTTCCAGAACACCTTGAGGTGCCTACATGTATGAAAAAATGCCTTTTGGGTTAATGAATGCGGGGGCTTCATTTCAAAGACCCATGGACATTTCTTTTTCCGAGGACTTAAGTTCATTATGATATACCTTGATGACATCATTGTCTATTTTAAAAATGATGAGGAATACCAAGTTCACCTAAGAAAGGTCTTTGAAAGAGACAAAGTGCTGAAGTGGTATTCATGGAGAGAGGACCAAGGCAAGCATGGAAAATTTTAAAATTTGTGGAAGGGTCCTTACATCATCCATCCAGTTAGAGGTAACAATAGTTTCTTTTTACAAGAGCTGGATGGAGTAGAGTTATTTGGAGGTCCTGTCAATGGCAGGATGCTCAAGCACTATTTTTTTCAAAATTCCTAGTTTGAAGCTTTCATTCATTGTACATAACATTGATTGATGAAAAATCAGAAAAACAAAAACAAAAAAATAGAGAAAAGAAGAAAAAGAGGGCAGGAAAAACAATAGGTACAACCCCATACCAAAAAAGAGTGTTGCTGAAAGTGTGCAAGCCTAAATGCCACTACTTGTTGAAAAGGAAGAGTCTTGTTCAAGTCATCTAGCCTAATCATGACTGAACATGTGTTAAAATTCTGTTGATAGGGTAGTGAAAGAAGAATTGTCAAACCATTTAAGCTTGTCTTATCAGTAGATTAGATTATAAAAATATGCCGGTTCTCAAAGCATAAATCTGAACCAAAGAAAATGAGAGGGATGCATAACAAATTCTGAAGCACAACCCTCATGTTTTCTAGTTTTTTATTGTAAAAAAATAATGTCTGTGTGCAGCTTGTCCAAATGCCACAGCCCATGGAAAATCAGATTGCTTAATCCTGGTTTGAACATGTTTTTAATTTCATGTCAATAGGTTAGAGAATAAAGTTTGTCAAACAAATTAATCTTGACAAATGAGTAGACTAGGTAGAGAATAAGAGAGTTCATTAGCCTTATCTGAACTCTTGGAAGTGATAAGGGTACAAGTAGATAGTTTTTTATGCTTTCAAAAGAAAATAATGTCAAGGGTTTTCCAGTCCAAGTGCACCCAAAATAAGAAAAAATGTTAGGCAAAATAGGATGGGTAGGTAGAAATGAGATTGAAGCAAACACGTCTTTCTGATTTTGAGATAATAGCTTCAAGAGAACATCAGCAAATGAAGGAAGAAGGATCTGCAAAGTGAAAGTAAGGCATTGGTCTTCAAAACTTAGAGATTTGAACTCTGAGGTCCTGGACACCTCCTGAAAAGGAGTTTCCCTCCCCAAGTGGAGCCACTGTTAGTCATCAATAATTTTTACCATCTGTAGATGACTAAATATTGGTTATAGATTTCTAAAAACAAAATTCCCTGAACATTGTGAGTTTTAGAAATTTCACTGCCTTCATTATCCTTATGGAAAATTTTTCACTATTCTACCATTTTTCCATTTCATGGTCACCCTGCTACTCCTTAAAAACTCCTTATGGGCTTGTGTTACCCATCCCCATCCTTTTTCCTGCATATAACCTCATCACACTGTTTTTCCCTTGCCCATCACTCCACTTTCCATCTAGGGTCACCTATAAGCCTATTCCTTCCCATGTTCACCAGGTTCCTCAAGAATTGATGGTCTCAAAACTATCTCTATAAGCTCTTTAGATAAATCAAGTACATTGGATTTTGGATTTTCAATACACCACTTTGTCAATACTCTATTTTTACCCTTGAAGCCTCCAAGCCAATTTCCAGTCAAAGTCAAGTCAAAGCACCTTCCCACTAGGTCATCAGGGTTTCATAGGTTGTAAATTCATCATTGATGTTTTAAGCACTTCTTTTCTTGTGCTAGAAGCTGGCTCAGATGTAATAGAAGATCAGCACATGGTTATCCATGAAAGATCTGAAAATCTCCAAAAAAGACTACCTTGTCAAATTCAAGATTCTGCAAAAGGTAAATGTACTTGGCACTTATGCAGGAGTCTCAAGAGGTCAATCAACAAAAGAAATTGATAAGGTAAATGGTATGTTCCTAAAGGAAGACATCTTGCAGCAAGGAAGACAGGAAGCACTTGTGTTTGTAGAGAATTAAGGTTTTTGAGCCTGATTGGGCCAAAATTGTGCCAAATATGGATCAAATGTAGAAATTACCATGGAGGAGGTACACCAAGAAACCAAACATGAAGAGAATTTTTTCAGAAATTATAAATGAAATTGGGAAAAAGGTGAGGTGAACTAGACAGAAATGAATGAACTTGAAAGGGCTATAGAGAACTTAGAAGACAACACTGATAATTGTCTTCAAGCACTCCAAACACCTAGGGTTTTGGGAAAGTGTTTAAAGAAGGTGAAACCATGGTTTGGACTCCATGATGACAACAAAGGGATTCTGAAGATGTCACTGTCTGTAAAAATTCCGAACTTTTCCAAAGAAGTTTGTCATGCCAAAAATGGTCAAAAGATAGTTTGAGCTCCATGGTGCAGGTAAGGGAAGATTTAGAAGCTACCAGTATGTGCAAACATCCCAAATTTTTTCCAAGGTAAAATGTCTCACTGCCTCAAAGAACAAGGATGTGAAGAGTATCAGTGAGAAAGGAAAAGTCAAAGGTTTTCAATCACTTTCAAAACAAAATATGAGTTGACTTTAGGTTGGAGATACTAGGGTGTGGAAGCATCCTAAAATGTTGCCAAGCTCAACATGTCATGCCTCGAGATCAGTGAGAAAGGGAAAATCAATGTGTTCAAGTCACCTAATGTTATGTGGGTAAATCCTCTCTGCGGACAGAGACGATCCCTCTAGCCCTAGAGTGGGTCTAGTAACAAGGAATCATGCTAGAGTGTAGGTTAATAGATATTTGAATGAAAGAGGATGCAATAAGATGGCCTACCTGTGGTCCAATGCTGTCGTCGACAATCGTAGTAGTGATGATAACCACTCGCTCCTGATTTGGCAAGTCACAACCCCTTCGCTTATTGCATTTGGACATCTGCACAAAGATCAGAAAATGATAAAAACATACCACATAATAATTTCATCCAAAAACTACTAGTCAGTCAGAGAAGACTAAGCATATTGCATTCGATAAAGACAAAATAGAATATGGGAACCAAAAAATAGTCACTTATATTATTAGGTAGAAAGAAGAGATACAACCATGCTCTGACATTGCGGTCTCCTCCAGCAGGGTTCGGGCGAAGCACTTCTCAAATATCGTCGGGGAATTTGGATGGGATGAGGGCCCTCTCGATGGAGTTTCTTCTTGATCTACCTTCTCAATAACTCAGTTATTGAGCTATAGTTCAGTTCTCCAAGTTCAACACTTCAGCGGTATAATTCTCTTTGTTCAGCTAGCTTTCAAAAAGGGAGAAGGATTATTTATATAGAGGAAAAGGAGGAGGTTGGTATCCCTACAAAGGTGGAAGGGAGGCCTATCATTTAGGAGTGTTCCAAGGGAGGTGGAAAATACTAATTAAAGGAGGAAGCTCGTGGTTGTTTTAGTTCAACCACTCTCAATGACTCATTGCCGAGGTGGTTGGAATGGAACCTTCACCTCCATTTTTAAAAAACATTCCATAAACATCTTGGCACGGGTGTCTAACTAGCACAGAGTGCCAAGTGGCGCGGGCTCAATGTTAAATTTCCAGGTCGGTGCCAGGATGTAACATGCTACTCGCGCCAAGGAAAAAATAGGGATTTTCACAGCTCTGCTTAGGGAAATGTCAACAAGAAGAATTTTTCTTACATCAAAAGGGATGCAAGGATAGTATTTGTAAAGCATGACATTGCGTATTGGTCACATAAATGACCATCTAATGTGCGAGTTGGGGATTGCAGGGACAGTGAAAAAATGTTTTGTAACATATGCCCCCTAAAGCATGAGGTCCGAGGGAGAGGGAGGGGTGAAATGCTTTATGAGAACGCGTTCGAACCAAACACCGCTGTCGGAAAAACTGCAATTACAAATACAAATGATATCTATGATACATGAACATGTGGCATGGGCGCAAACATCCATAACATAGTATATAAAAACCTAGATCTAGGTATGGACGCATCCATCCATCAGTAAAGATCAACAAATAGACTCAGGTATGGTCGCAGCCATCCAATCAACAGAGTCATGCAATAAGTCATAATAATCCACAAAAATCCGTAGCTTGGAGTTTATCAGACAAAATCCAGGGTCTTGTGCTCCATCTCGACCCAAAAAAGTACAATTTCTAGCATGTGAATGTATGAGCTGAAGTCGAACATGCAAGAAAATCGTCTGATTACTAGCCAATGCTGAAAGTTGTTAACAGACGCGAGAGGAACCACCAATAATGACAATGGATCTCAAGGTACGAAAGGTACAATCCACGGAATGTGAACAGTGATATGGCGTCGAACACCCGCAGAGTTAGTCAATCGAAGGCCAATGATGTGGACCTTGCGTCGAATGCGAGGAACCTGCCATTAAGGCATGCAGGCTCCAAGGTACTGGAAGGGAGTCTCTAGATTAGATTCCTAGATAATGAGTCTAAGTCGACAGGAAGTGACCTAGTTGAAGGAGGGCCATAATGTTTCCCACATCATTGACATGAGACAGAGGAATATGATGTTTGTGAATCAGGACCAACAGAGAATCAGAGGGAGGTTGAAAACTGTAGAGGCAAACTTCTCTTGAACATATCAGTAGCACGACACTGGATTTGGTAGTATTTGACATCAAAGGATCTGAAATCATGACGACGTGGAAAAGAGAAAATGAGAGGTCAAAAGAGATTACCCAAACCCATGGAGGCAAAAATGACAAAATGAGATGTCCCCAACCCGACACGAATACAGACAAGTGCCATGTTCAAGAGTGACATACTGGCAACACAACTAAAATCTGGTTCCATTTTCCCCCACCATTTCTGGTGAGTACCCTAATTATTTTTGAAAACAAGCTTGAAGGGGATAGCATATGCTTGGATTGTAAGTTTTTCCTTTGGAAAAATCCATCCTATTAAATTTTACGAGCCCTAGGAAGGAGGAACGCGAATAACGTCATGGTGACGAAGTCTGATGTCAACAGAGTTTAATGAGTTTGACAAAGGAAGAACTCAACATCTTTTCACATTTAGAGAGTTTGAAAAGAAGGCATAAAAGAAAACTCCAGCAGTCCCTTTTCAAAGGTAGTCTCACAGATCCGAAAAGGTAGAAAAGGAAGTTTGAAAGAACCTCTTAGTCGTGATAGGCTAAGGTATTAATTTTTTGTAAATAATCCATCCCAGCCCGAAAAAGGGGTAAACGTATACTGGATAGATATCGTTTCACAGACTTTTAACAAGTTCAAAATGACAAGCGTCTCGACAATATTTTCAATTTTAGAGAGTCAGAAAAGAGCTGAAATATGACTCCAGTAGTGACTTTTTCGTGTTTTTACCGAGTCCGAAAAAGTATAAAATATAACTTGTTACTTTTTTAAAAGTGATTCCATACAGGTGAATTGGTTTTCAAAGTGGAGGAATAAACTGTTATGAGTATTTTAACCCAACGTTTCGGACTTCATACGTGAGTCCATCATCAGGGGTAATCGCTTATTGTTCTTTGAAAATTTTTCAAAGAACAATAAGCGATTACCCCTGATGATGGAATCACGTATGAAGTCTGAAACGTTGGGTTAAAATACTCATAACAGGTTATTCCTCCACTTTGAGAACTTGTTACTTCATCGTTTTTGCATGAAATCCTGTCGCTGCATAAGAGACATGTATAAAACCCATTTTTCAAAAATAATACAATAAAATAATCGAAAAACATGTCTTAAAACCTAATTAGGGTTGTGAAAAAGTTATAAAATGCCAAAAATGGTAAAAATAATTACTTTTCACTTTCTACCTCTTGTGGAGCAATAGTTACCCATTTTACTATGCAATCTTGTGGTGACGATAGAGGCCAATCCAATAGATCAATCACAAATCCGTCAACTCCAGGTAAGAGCTGAGATCCCTCTTGTTATTTTAAGCTATTTCTTGCTTCCTGCATTTGTCAATTTCGAATTTTAGGGGAGAAAATGTAAAAATTAGGGCTGCCTGGTTGGCACGGATTTCAGGCACGGAGTCGCGCCAACCACCCAATTTTTAATAATAGGGCACGCGCATTTCCGTGACTGTTTTAGAAACAGTCACGCGAACGGCGCAAACCAATTTCTAGCAAATAAAATACATCAAATACTACAATTGTTTACAAATTCAAGGGCTAAAATTGACTAATACCACTCATATGTGTGTGTTTGCAGGTAGAAAGAAGCAAAATGGTCATTGAATGGAAAGAATGGGAACATAGTGAAGAAGATAAGCTAGCCATGGAAAATGAGGGAGTTATGGAAGCCCTCAGAAACTGGAGTTTGAAAAAATTCTTTGTAACACCATGTCTCTGAGCCCAACCAGAATTGCTACAGTATTTGTTCATTATATGGGATGAAAATCAAGAGAAGTTCATCCTACGGGATCAAGAACTTGAGATTGATGTTTCTGACATGTACTTCATCACAGGATTATCGCGGAGAGGTGGAGCACCACTCCTAACCAGCACTCGGCCTTGCATGGAAAACATGACCATGGTGATAGACAGAGTATGTCGAGGAGTGCAGAAAGGATTAGGTAGTGGGAAAGTTGATATACAAACTATCCCAGATTTGACACTTCGCATGGTATAGCATACCATTGCACGAGATGCGGGATCACAAGCACCACATGAAGCAACAAAGACACCGTTGCTTCTTGCTGTGGACTACATGGGTCCGACCATCTACAACTGGGTAGAGGCTGTGACCATAAACATGAAGTGCCAAATAACCAAATGCAAGAAGACCAAACTGAAACAATTTGGTTATGGATCCATCCTGGTATCGTTCTTCTTGGAACGATTACCAATTTTTCAGCGATAGGAGGTCATAGTTCTGACACCACCAACGAGAGAGCCACAGATGGCCCGATGGGCAGCACTGATGCCAAGGGTAGGGGGCGGCCAACAGATGTCCTGGAGGCTAGAATTTTTTGATTGGCTCCATCGAGAACTGATTTTTGTGGAGGATTGGCCCTACTCTGGCACAGATTTCATTGATGATCCGGACCTCCCACTCCCGGAGGGAGAAGATTGGGATGAAGATTTGGGTGAGATTCAATTTTTAAGTTTTATGAGTATTATGATTTTTTGTTTATTTATGTATGTTTTGACATTAAATCCATGTGATGCAGATGTTGGCCCAGAGAGATCTGCTAGTATGTCACCGATAGCGAGGTGAATCCCTCTCGATTTCGACCCTCAAGGCGAGGGCGGAGAGGAAGATGAGACAGTGCACAACCTGGAGGGGATCACCCGAGGAGTCCTGGATTATGCAAGGTTCAATGATGTTCCTCGCGCCTATCAGAGACATAATGTAGGGGTGCCTAGCCAAATCCACCGCTTGCTGAGGCAGCTAGTATGGGCCGTGACATGTTATCATGAGCATCATGCTGATTAGACACCTAGGTTTATTTTATCTGCATATTTTGCGAGACATGATGTATCAAGATGTAACAGAAAAATACATATATTTTTTGATGTTTATGATGCACACAGTTGCAAACATGCGATATATATATATATATATATATATATATTTACATCTATTTTCCTACATGGCTCTTTTACATATGATGATGCTTTACAAATTACGCAAATTCCTAATGCAATGTTAGATAATGTATCAATTAAATAATCTGCATAATAAGTAATGACCCAAAAGTCAGGAAACTGTTCACAAAGCACATAAATCCAAAAGATTTCATTTTTATGCAAGCTCGAAAACAAAATAAAACTATGCTTGAGATTGGTTTCATTTTTACACAAGCTTGAAACAAAGGTAAACTATGCTTGAAATTGGTTTCATTTTTACTCAAGCTTGAAACAAAGGTAAACTATGCTTGAAAAACAGGCATGCCCCCAACATGGTGACTCAATTCGAGGTACATTCCCCCCAAGCTTCATTCCATATGAAAGACAGATGGAGTGAAGGTTCAAATTACGAGATCAAGAGAAAAACTCGACTGGGATTTCACGAGATCTAAAAAAGACTCGAAATGAATGGGAACATGTTTCATTGTTTTAACGAGGTTGACACATTAAAAGAAATATCCTTAGGAAACCTTGTTTCATTTTTTAAGGAGCTTGACACAAGACAATGAAATCTGCTCGGAGACCTTGTTTCATTTTTTAAGGAGCTTGACACAAGAAAACAAACTCTGCTCCAGAGACAACTCATCATGTTGAATAAGAAGTCAGGGATTCCAAGAGGTTTACAACATCTTGGAAATCAGGACCCAATGCCCCCAGCACGTGATGCATAATGGCACTATCACTGAATGTGGGCACAGGATAGGTAGCCACATAATTGAATTGCAGCGGGGAAGATACAACCAGCAGACAAAGACCCAGAAGGGATGATGGTGGAACAAATGTCACATCAGGACCAAAGAATGAAAGCTGATCAATGGTCACGATCTGACCTTCATGTGGAAAACAGATCACACGAAAGAGGGAGGAGACAAGCGCACCCATGGCATAAGCATAGTCGCGCCCCAAGAGTAGATTAAAATACAAGGGACCTTGGACCACCATCATGTCGATATAGAAAATTTTCCCTCCCAAAGTAATAGGCAACTGTGGAAGGATCCCTAACGATTGACTGGTTCCTCTATTAAAAGCTAACAGATTCTGAGTAATAGGCACAAGCAGTGGATAACCAAAAGCTTGCCAAGTAGTTGAAGACAGAATACTAACAGACGTGCCTTCATCTATAATGGTGTTGGGTACTACCATATCGAAGGCCTGTACCTTGATCTCAAAAGGCACATAAGATGGAAGGTGGTATCCTGCAAATTGACTCCAATCAAAGGAAGTGACCAAACTACTTGGAGGGGATGCCATTGAACTGAGATGGTCATCCCATGGTGTTATCGGAGCAAGAGGAGCATTTTCCTGGACCTCAGACATGGGAGAAGGAGGAGAAACTTATTGAGTCACAGGGATGGGAGAATCTTTCTCCAAGTCCGAGGAATCTAAAGAAATAAGAGGAACATGAGGTGGATGAGATCCACTCTTGACGGAAAAGACCTAATGAACCATAGGCAGGATCAAGTCGACCGGTTCCACGTCCAATGGTTGGTCAGGAACGGATTCTTTAATTTGAATTTATGGGGGAACGGGATCGACAAGGATGACTCTTGACCGATCGTGGAATCAACTAGCAAAGGACTCAAAGAAATTTTCTGGTAACCAGCCGGAAGGCAGGGTGCAGAAACAGTATAGTTGTTCAACACTCTCTTGGCTTCATCCATGTACGAACAAAGGTGAATGGGATGATGCCCTTCACACAACTTACAGGGATTCATAATCTTACCCTGTTTCTTACGAGTCTTATCAATACTAGTCGAATATGTGTCACCAATATGACTTCTAGAAGCCAAAGGCAATGAGGGACGACCATTGGACCATGCTTTAAGTACCTTAGGAATGCCAGGGTAGTCTCGAAGAAAGTGGTCACCTTTGTGCAATATGCAAAGGAATTTTAATTTTCGTGGAAGGTTGGATGGTTTATCAATGGAAGGTTTCTTAGGCGCAACAACTGTAGCATTAGCCTCTCTCTTATCTAGATTCTTCTTCTTCATCTACTTCTTCTTCTTCTTATCCACCTGGTTACTAGAATCCAAACTTTCACCAAGCGAAGTAGAAGAGGAGGACGAAGAAACAAGTGAAGATTGGGAGAGGTCCACTTTAGAATCAACATAATGCTGTTCAGGTGGAGGAGATGGTCGAATAGAGGTCGGGGCACTCGGGACCACCGAGGTTGAAAACAACCACACGGGAAAACCAACAGTTAACCCTGGAAGAGACAACGTTGCCATATAAGGAGCACCAACATTCCCAAAATCAAGAAAAGGGACAGCATTCCCTTCGGAGGGGATTCCTTGGTTGGTAAACTCCAGGAACGTTGCCATCGGAAACAACCCTAAAATCAAGAACTATGGAAGGTAACTTTAACCAGGAATATTTCATGGGTAGTTAATTTTAAGACATTGAAGAAAAACTCTGTCGTTTCATATTTTAAGAGTCGAGAAATAGGAAAAAGGTGACTCTATCACTTTCAAGTTGAAACGAGCATGAAAGGACAAGCGCTCGATGATATTTTCAATTTTAAAGAGTCAGTAAAGATCGAAAATGACTATTCAGGTATTCTAAGCAAGAGGGTATACTAGGTTTCCGTGAATTTCCATATACACCTTGGTGATCAAATGAAAGAGAAATGACCAAGGACTTAACATACGTGCAGGTAGTCTCCCCGAATGCTGTGTTCGGTGTATCACGGTTACAAGGCGGTAGACTCAGCTTCCTATGGGTAAAAGGATTTCAACCTAAAAGGGTCTCCCTTTATATACTCGATGGTACGACGAGCACAAGTCTGTACTAGCGCTGTTTGGAGCCAGATGGCGAATGACAGCTACTAGGTTTTAAGACACTGGAACACATCTCTAACTTAGACCACTAGAATATTCCGTTAGGTTTCAATGTTGCCTTAGGTTAATTGAAATATATTTTAACGTTGATATTGTATTAGGTTTCAATTTCCAGGCCTTAACGTATGTCAGATCTGAAATTTTCCTAAATGAAAAACTACATGCAGAAGGATACCATTTTCATTCAATGAAAGCTATCTATGAGAAGGAAAGAAAACTTTCAAGCAATATCGAATAATGAAATCATGCGAAAACATCCACTAATGCATCTAATGCAATCTATAGAAAACAAAACTCTTTCCTAGCCTATACAATGCTAGTTATGCGAGAGAATGTTTCATTTTCAAAGAAAAAAGAATGCAATATTTTGATTTTTTCAATGCAACAGAGCAAACAATGCACTAAATAACATGAAAAACAAAACTAAAACACTAGCTTGAGAGAGCGAATGTAAAATTCGAAGCAGAATGACTCCAGCAATATGAAACAAAAACAACAATACCCAAACTAATGCTACAATCCTTTCAAACCAAAGAGAAGCCTCCAAAATGACCCATACAAGAAATGTAATCGATGCTTGGAGTAAGAGGAAGAAGAATCAAACGAGAAAGGTAATGATCATTCAACCAATGAACGTACTCAACAGGATCAAAGAGACCAAGAGCAATTAAACAAGGGACGAATTCAACAACTATCAAGAAACTCGATTTCGAAATAGAAGGCTCAGTGCACCAAGGCACTCAGAAAACCTAAGACCTCAAGCCACACTGATAAGAAATGGACAAACGACTGAGGAAAACAAGCCTCCAACAATCAAAGACAGTCCAAAACACTTCAATTACTCTTAAAAATAACCCAAAAACAAGTAGAAATGACCAAAAACTCATGGAAAATCTCACACCCAAAAACCTACAGGGATCAGTGCGATTATGAGGCGGTATTCAGCACCAAACAGGGGATGGCGTGAGTGCTACAAAGGCAACCTGCACCAATCGGTGACTGTTCAGAGAAAAACCGTGCCAAGCTAGTTAACCAAGGAAAAGGGAAAACATCTACAGAGCAGAGGTAAATCTTGACACTCTGGGGCTGAATAGGGGTTTGAAGCATAGTTAAACAACAATAAAGGTAAACAACAAGACAAAAAACCCAAAAACGACCCAACAAGATCAAAGACAAACTTGCACTGATCCCCAACGAAGTCGCCAAATTGTTATGTAGGTAAATCCTCTCTACAGACAGAGACGATCCCTCTAGCCCTAGAGTGGGTCTAGTAACAAGGAATCGTGCTAGAGTGTAGGTTCCTAGATATTTCAATGAAAGAGGATGCAATAAGATGGCCTACCTGTGGTCCAATGCTATCGCCGACAATCATAGTGGTGATGAGAACCTCTCACTCCTGATTTGGCAAGTCACAATCCTTTCGCTTATCGCATTTGGACACCTGCACAGAGATCAGAAAATGATAACCACATACCACATAATAATTTCATCCAAAAACTACTAGTCAGTCAGAGAATACTAAGCATATTGCATTCGATAAAGACAAAATACAAGAAGGGAACCAGACAATAGTCACTTATATTATTAGGTAGAAAGAAGAGATACAACCATGCTCTGACGTTGCGGTCTCCTCCAGCGGGGTTCGGGCGAAGCACGTCTCAAAGCTCGTCGAGGAATTCGGATGGGATGAGGGCCCTATCGATGGAATTTCTTCTTGATCTACCTTCTCAATAACTCAGTTATTCAGCTATAGTTCAGTTCTCCAAGTTCAACACTTCAGCTGTATAATTCCCTTTGTTAACCTATCTTTAAAAAAGGGACAAGGCTTGTTTATATAGAGGTAAAGGGGAAGGTTGGGATCCCTACAAAGGTGGAAGGGAGGCCTATCCTGTAGGAGTGTTCCAAGGGAGGTGGAAACTACTAACTAAAGGAAGGAGTCCGTGGTTGTTTCAGTTCAACCACTCCCAATGACTCATCCCCGAGGTGGTTGGAATGGAACCTCTGCCTCTATTTAAAAAAAACATTCCATAAACAGCTTGGCATGGGTGTCTAACTAGCACAGAGCACCAAGTGGCACGGGCTCAATGTTAAATTTCCAGGTCGGCATGAGGATGTAACGGTCTACTCGCGCCAAGGCAAAAATAGGGATTTTCACAGCTCTGCTTAGGGAAATGTCAACAAGAAGAATGTTTCTTACATCAAAATGGATGCAAGGATAATATTTGTAAAGCATGACACTGCGTATTGGTCACAGAAACAACCCTCCAATGTGTGAATTGGGGATTGCAGGGACAGTGACAAAATGCTGTGTAACACCTACACTCAGTGGTCAAAAAGATGAAAAGCATGGTTTTGAGCTCCAAGGTGGAAACCAAAGGTGATTATAAGGTTTTTGTTGTGTAAATGAATATGTCAAGCTTCAAGAATAAAAGGAAAGGCCACTTCAATGTTTTATGGCACCTGCAAATCAAAAGTTGCCAAAGAAGGTAAAAAGCATGATTTGAATTCATGGTGTAGGTCAAGAAGAGTTTTGAAGGTGTTACTGTGTGTTTGAATTCCAAAGGGCCAAAGTGAAGATGTCAACTCAAGAAGCAAAAGGAAAAGCCCACTTCAATGTTTTTGTCACCTACAAGCAAAAGAGTATAAATAAATATAAGGCAAAAAAGGGAAGTAACTTTGAAAACATTAGAAAGAGGGTTTGTAAAGCTAAATTTAAATCATTTGCCTATAAAGGGTCATCTAACACTTCAAAAAAGTCACTTTTGCCTTGTGAGAATATTTAGAGCGATAAGGAGAGGAAACTATGGGTTTTCAAGTCAATTTTTTCCTAAGTGTTGAGGCATTGTGTGTTCAGGTTGGCGTTGCGCGCCTGGAGTCGGGCGTTGCGCCCCTGGCCGTTTTCCACATGCAAAATTGTTCGGCACTGCGCACTGGGAAACATACTGTGTGTTTGCCCAACGGACCCGACAGGCCCGTTCAAAAATGTTGGCGCTGTGCGCCTGGCACAAGGCGCTACGCCTTTGCCCGACTTGACACCTCGTTCACCTGGGCAGTGCGCGTTTGGCCAGGAGAGCCTCCTACACCTGCAAACCCTCAAATTAGCTCAAAAACATATTCAAGCTTCCACCAAGGTTTTTCAAGAAAAAACTAAATGGTAAGTGGATGCCCTACTCTCCTCTCCAAGCATTTAATGGTTTGCCAATTAAAGGAATAGAACCCTAAGGAAGAAAAATCTAAGTTTGAACTTAAAACCACTATTTAAATACTCCTCCATCTGCCTGCAAAAGAAGACCAGTGATAGATAGGGGGTTACATTATTGGAGGTTTCCCATTCACCTAGGGTTGTGCCTACACTCACCCATTCACCAAATCAGTCCTATGCATCACAAAAAGATTGACAAATTCATTTCCTTTCTTCATATCCATTTGCCATCAATGCAAGTTGTTGTCAAAGCAGAATTGTAACCAGTAGCTAGGGTTGTCCTTGATTTTTACCTCTCACTCATATTCCTATACCCTTATCCTCACTCACCCATCCATATCATTCACTTGCAAAGGCCGCCATTCCTCCATCCATTCATCTCATTTCTATTGTGCAGTCCTAGGGTTTTTATCAAAACAGAGTGATCAAAATGTCAAGGGAAGGTGACAGTGGTAGTGGTGAGGAAGGCTAAGTGCCAAGGAGGCATCGAAACAAAGGTGGGAGGATCGATAGGTTTGAACCACTAAACACAATGGAGTTAAAGGCATCTCCCTTAACTATCTCCTGCTTCCAAAATGTAGGCTGTTATGAATTTTGTGAGAAAGTACAGCAGGTGGAAAATCACCCTGAGCTGACTAGGCTCTTCATATTTAACCTACATGAGAAACAAGTCAACCTTTCAGGGGTAAACTTTAAGCTATCTTCAGATGCCATTGTTATTGCCACTGTTATACCTAGTGTGGGTGAAAAATGGTTCAAGCAAGCCAATTTAGACATGAGCTACTATGAGCCATTCCTTAAACCCAGATACAAAGACTAAAATAAATCTATATTTCATTTCTCACATTTGCTTGAGAGGTATGCACCCATGATGAGGGTCATTATGAAATATTTCACATGTGAAGAAAGATTCTCCCGGCTTTATTCCTATCTCATCAGGTTTCTCATGCACTTTAATAGGGTTAAGATGTTGCATCTACCCTACTACCTCTACAGGAGTATTGACAAAATGTCATATATTGTACAAAAAAGAGACCATCCACAACAGATGTAGAGCCTCTTTCACCACTCTCTTATCAAAATGGTTGTGATGCACCAATTATAGCAGAAGGGAATCCCATGGGAAGTTTTCATTGCCCATGAAGTGTTCACCAATCCACAAGCCCATCCTCAACAAAACATGCCTTCATTATCTCATCCTCCTATCCTTACTCCTCCATCATCTCCTGTTGAGCATGCTTCACCATCTACACATATTCCTTCACCTCAGAGAAACCCTCCTTCATCACTCTCTCACAATGCATCAGACAATGAAGGAAGTGACAATGAGCAGTCAAATGAAAATGAGGGAGAGGGTAATGATGAATCAAGAAAAAATGAAGAAGAAAGGAAAGAAGAGGAGGTCAATGAAGAAGAAGCCAATGATGGAGACGATAATGAAGAATCCAACAGTGATGGCAGTGAGGCTGATGATAGCAGTGAAGAGCACAGTGAGGCTCACAGCAGTGAGGCTCACAAAAATGAGGCAAACAATAGTAATGAGGAAAAAAATGAAGAGGAAGAGGTCAGTGATGAGGTAGAAAGCATGGAAACATAAGAAAATGAAGATGTTGGCAATTATGAGGCACATAGCAGTGAGCAAAATAACAAAGAAAAATTAGTAAGTGAAGAAGACGAAGTCAGTGCAAAAAACAATGAAGAGGCAGAAGATAGTGAAGAAAAGAGCAATGATGTTAGCATGGAGGATGTAAATGAAGCAAAGAGCATGGAAGTAGAAGGAAATGATGATGATGATGATAGTATTTGCACCAAGAGCCAAAATTTCAGTGAGGCTCATGGTAGTGATGAAGGCAGCATGGAAAGCAACCACGAAGAAAGCAGCAAGGTGTTAGAAAATTAAATATTACAGAGCAATGAAACACATAAAATATGCGAAAAACATAATCACACAAAACACATAAAACCAGAGAGACACATATATACGTGGTTCACCCAATTTGGGCTACGTCCACCCCGAATAGCCAGTCCTTCCTTTCTATTATCCAGCAAAATGAAGAGACACAACCTATAGCAGATCCGCTGTAATATCCTCTGTTCTCTCTCACAGTCTCCCTCTCTGTTTCTCGCTCCGATAATACACATTCCATACACAGCCGCAATAAAATACCCTCATACAAGCGAGGGGGTGCCTTCTAGGGAAAAAAACCCTAAACAAAACATAACTTCTACCATCAAATCATCTGCTTAATGAACGGCCCAGATTGACTAGAAATTACTATACTTTTACAAGGAAATTTTACATATGTTTTTAGATTCGGGGGCGCTGCCCCTGAAACCCCCACCAGGGGGGGGCTCCATGAAGTCACAGCCACCCCCCCCCCCAAAACCCCCCAAGCAGCGTTTAATTACGGGCGGCGTTGCCACCCCCATTAAGGTACGGGGGCCCAACGCTGTGATACAAAATAAACAAGATAATCAAGCTCCACACCCAACACAAGGAAAGTGAGGTTGATATCAGTGAGAAAGAAGACATTGAAGTAGATGGCAGTGATGATGTTGAGAGCCATTTCAGCAGCCATGAAACCAACCAAGAAATCAGTGATGATGATGGCATTGGGTCTAAAAGCAGCAAAGAAGAAAACATTGAATCAGAAACCAATGAAGTAGGAAGCAGCAGTGATGACAAAAGCCATGATGACAGTAAATCAAAGGGCCATGAAAACAATGAGGATATCAATTATAATGAAAAAAGGCACTCAAATGTTCAATATTGAACCTTTTCCTTTAACTTACCAAAGGGGAAGTAGGCATGTGTTTGCTGCCTCTAAAAGGCAAGGGGCCATGCCTTCCACTTCAGCCAAGTAGCTTGACAAAGGCAAAGAGAAGGTCATGGAGGAAGAAGAAGAAGATTAGCATGAGACTGAGCAGGAATTTAAACTCATTCATGTTGACAGTGATGATGAAAATGAGGCAAGGATCTCAAGCATGCTACTCAAAGGTAAAGATGCCCAAATCAAATATTTGCAAGCCAATTTAACTAGGGCTAAGAATGTCATTCATTATTATGATATTGAAAACAAGTAGCTAGAGGCACAAAAGGCCATTTATGAGGTCAAGGCAATTAGAGCCCAGAAAGAGGCTGAAAGGACCAAGGTTAGGCTAGATGAGGTCTTGGGTGTGTTTGATGAAAGTGAAGATGAAGAAGGGCAGTTGTCTAGGAGAAGGCCAAGAAAAATGGGTTTGAGGAAGGCCTTAGCAAAGGAGAAGGAGCAAGAAATAGCATTAGCAGAGAAGCTCACTCAAAGTGAGCTGCTTGCCATGGAGATAGAGTATTATTGGGAACCTTGGTTAGAGAGGGCTAATACACACTTGGAGGATCAGCTGGAAAAGACACAAAGAGACCTTGGCCTTCAAAAGAAGATGGAAAAGAACTATGCCTTATGAAATCAAATTGCAAGGGCCAAGCTCAAAAAAGCCCTTGATAAAATTCAAGCTCTCAAGGAGGTAAAAAGCCAAGAAAACCTTGAAATCCTAGCTGATGCATCACTACAGGCATCCCAAACACCATAAGGAAGATAATTTCAAAATTTGGCAAGTTTTTGATAATTTTGGTTTTTCATTGTTTTGGAGGGCCAAGGGCGCATCGCCCTTTGCGTTGCGCTATTTTTTGGGGCACTTTATTGAGGAGTGGTTTACATTTTTGGGTTCATATTTCCAAGTGCATCACACACACCAAATTTCAGATCATTTGGGGCATATTTGGTCATCCAAAAGGGTCAAAAACATGCAAAAATTCACCATTCCGCCCTATTTTCAGGGATGGCACTGCGCCCTTAGCAGTATTGGGAGATTTGGTTTTTGGACAGGAAAATGGACACCAAATAGAAAAATAAAGGCAGTTTTGGAAATTAGACTTAACAAGCTTTCCAACGAGCTATCATAGAGCTCATTCCGACACCGAGAAGGCCTTCAAAACTTAGTGCAAGGTGACCCATTTTTTCGGTGCAGGCGCTGCGCCCTTGGACCTCACTGCTGCGCCCTTGCCTGCAAAGTCAACAAAAGACACAAATTTATGGAAATTAGATATTTTGTGGTTTTTTGGACAAATCACTCCAAAGTTAGGTGTTAGAATTTATTTTCCATTTATTGCATTAGATATTTTGTGCCTTGGGCCTTGCATGGTCTTAATGGACAAATTTGGTATTTATGATGTATTTATGACATTTTGGAAACCCTAGTTAGGGTTTTGGTCCTCTTTTATTGTTAAATACAACATTGAGGCCTCATTGTACATGTTGGTTGATTGTGGAGAAAAACCTCATAGACTATGAGTTGTGGGGATTTTTTGGCTTTGGAGCCTTGTAATTCTCTTGGACTGAATATCAATGAGACAAGCACTTTGCAGGATTCATGAACATGGCTAATGGTGACGTCTTTCCCATTTTTTTCTCATTTTCTTATGTTTTACATATTGTTTCATCTTTCTCTTGCATTAGAACATAAATTTTAGCTTAAGGTATGCTGTCAAAATATCATTAAGTCTGTCTACTTCTCTTGTTCTCATGTTTTCCTCTGCTAGGTTAGTTTAGAGAATTCTTAGTTGCTCTCTAAACCCATTTGGCTTGTTTATCTCAAGAATGATTTAATGGAGTCAGTGCCAAAGAGGTTTATGGTTATCCCAACCCTTTGTAATCACTTTAAACATTGTTTTTGAGGTCTTTAATTTGAATTATTTCTAATTAGGGTTTAGTTGAAGAGGTCTATGGTTTGCCCTGCCCTTTTTCTCATCTTAAATGGTTGCTTTGAAGTTCTTTGTAGTATTATTAATGAAATTTAGGAGTTCCCTACTTTTTGATTATTACTATATGTCATCTTGCATGTTTTATTTCTCTGAAGGAAAATAATTGGAGAGGTTAGGAGTTCCCTACTCCCTAGGGTTTACTAGATTGTTGTCTTAATGTTTGCTTGCTAGGGTTTGGTCAAAGAAGCATGGTATGCCCTGTATTTGGTTTTGTCTTCATGCATAGTATTCTTAGAGGCCTTTCTTGTTGCAGTATTTGACAAAGGATTCTTAACTGCCCTTTGCACCTACTTTGTTCACAATTTAATGTTCACTCCACTCACCTAAGCCTTGAATATCCATTTAGCCTTGTTATACTTTCCCTCCGAAGCACCCTTGACCTATTATTGTACCTTTCTAGAAATGTTGCAGACTCCATAGCCCAATGGTCTAAACCTCTCCTACTCTAGAAATTTCTACTTGACAACCCACCCAACCAAACAAACAAACAAACAAGCCCTAAGCTTTATTACTAGCCTAAAATAAAAAACCCTAAAAACCTATCAAGTTTCATATCTTTTGCACAAGTATAGAGAGATCCCTCTCTGAGTCCAGGAAGGCTAGGTCCTTGGAATCCAAAGACTGGTTTGATGTTACCCTTGTACATTTGGTCTTGCCAATCTAACAAATTACGGGGACCTAACACCAATTTGGCAACACAATATTATGGGCCTTTTGATATCCTTGAGAGGAATGGACCAGTGACCTACAGGTTGGCTTTACGTCCATCGGTTAAAGTTCATGATGCTTTCCATGTTTCTTTTCTTAAAATATATGTACACTATTCCAATCATGTGATTTATTTTTCTATGGTACAATTGGAAACAAAAGGAGAGTTCTATCTAGATAAATTGTGCATTATAGACCAAAGGAGTCTCATGATTCAGAATCAAGCCATGTAGCAATTCAAAGTGTAGTGGAGGCACTTTGAGCCATATGAAGACACTTAAAAAATGGTTGACTCCATGAGAGCAACATACCCATTTTTCTTTGTTAGATGAGGCAATGCGTGTGTATTTGTAAATATTGTATAGAGTTGTATGTATATAGGTCCATAAAATAGTATGTGTTTTATTTTATTTCCCTATGTTTCATATGAGAAAAATAACATCAAGGGCAGTGTTCTATCAAGGGGGAGGGGTTTGTGACAACCCCAAACCAGGTTTCCTCATAAAAATGCAATGTAAGGATTTTTATAAAAATATATTAAAATGGTTGAGTGTAAGGGGACACATTGTTCCAAAGCTAAGGTGGTGGCTTTCTTGGGATAGGGAAGATTTCCTTATGTTGGAAATATGGACTTTTGGGACAACCATTAAAGGCTGGCTAGTGCACGTTTTAATGGATGGGTTCCTAAATTAAAATGGTTTGCAAGGAAAATTACAACAACCCATGTGCTTTAGAACCTCTACAAGGTTTAAAGTATGAAAAACATTATGATACTAGATACCTCTGCAAGGCAGCAAGGATGAAAAATAAATTCATGTGCAACAAGGAAAATAACTATTAATTTTAGATAAAAATGGTATGTTCTATGCTTGCAACAATTACTTCAATGTACTTTTATTATCCCAATGATAATTTCCAATTTAGTTTCCAATAAATATCACATAACCATTTATTCACATTGACAATAATTGTATATAAAACATAAATACTAAAATGTAGAAGACAACCCAAGGCAAGAGAACACCAAAATTTTGGCTAATTCAAGGGACAAACCCCATAAGCGGGCAACCCTTAATCCTTCTTCTTATGTATTATCAATTGTTTAGCATAATAGAGAATCTAATAATGTGCAATGATGAAGTCAAATTCAAAGTTTAATTGACAATAAATTGATCCAATACATTATCCAAAACAGCCTTGTCAAAACAACAGTATTCTACTTCGTGTTAACAAAATTCAAACAACCCTAACTAGAAATTTAACGGTGGTCAATGTAAAAACAGACAGTCTACTCTGATCTTGGTCAAACATAGTCAAATTCGGCCTTCCTTTCTGCTCAAAGTAAGCCCAAAATAGTAAGCAAAACAATAGTCAAACTTGGTCAAACTGAAGTCATCCATGTAGTCAAACATGCCTGTGGTCAACACAGGTCAAAGTGCCCAGAAATACTCATTTTTTGTGTCAGTCAATGCATCCTAGTCAAATATAAATATTCCTCCAAAAATAGCAGTTAAATTTGGTGAAGAGAGCCTCGGTCAACGTTGGCCAAACTTCAACTGAAACATAAAAGTCAATGGTAGTCAAAGGAACCTCCTGAAATCCGCACATGTGAGAGAAATAGGCTGCCTAAAAATTGTACGACCCAAACATATGAGGAGAGATAAGATTTGATGAGTTGTGATGATGCCAAATGAAGTTTGAGGTCACTCTTATTTATATGAGTCAATGAGGGTCAAAATACATGTCTCTTGGGCTTCATGAGCCTACATGATGGTGTAGTTGACCTTGAAAATTTGAACATATGTGGGCTTCACTTCAAAAATGTATTTCTCCTTGTCCAATTTAAGTGAATTTTAGGTCACTTTTTGTCCTCTTTAAAAGTTGAATTCAATGCAATAATTATCTCCATTAAATGAGTTGTCAAAAGTGGAATTTGGCCCTAGTTGCACAATTTAAAACTCCCTCTCAACTAGGGAGGATTCCATATACCAATATATGACCATTGATCATCATGCCATCATGCCATCATGTACCATCTCTGCATTTCCTCTCATCTCTGTTGAAGATTGATATGGATACTAAGAAGGATTTCGAGAGTGAGTTACAAGACATTGCCACTCTCCATTAACAAAAGCCAGTCCGCATAACCAGGGGTAGAACCCCAATTAGAATTGATCTTGTCTAATCAAGTTTTTGAACATCATGCATCCTAGAAATATGTAGTATTACAGTATATGATGTGTCCATCTGTAGTGCTATGGTCCCTAACCTTTTTTCCCAACTCATTGGAAAAATGAGAGGTACTTCCCAAGAGTCCCAAATTGCAAGGGTAGGATGTATGTTGGGGCATCCACACGAGAAGGTGAACCACTCATCTTGCTCATATGCCATAGGAGAAGGTGAAATACTCATCATATGCATATATCATCAACCACAGGGGAAGGTGAGCCACTCACCCTGTACATAGTGTACCTATTGGGGAAGATGAACCACTCACCCTATGGTGGCACATAGCTCCAAGAAGTGCCCCGTGACCCCAAGAGTTCACATAGCTCAATGTACAACTTAAGTGGGACCCTCATGGGAGGGTCCTTCCATGAATCCCATGCTATCTCTGAAGGAAATGAAATTGAACTTACCAAGATGATTTCTGAAGATGTCAGCAACCTGTTCATCTGTTTTGATGTGTTGGAGCCTTATTGCTCCATGTTGTACCATATCCCAGATAAAGTGGTACCTAATATCAATATGCTTGGAGTGATCATGGAACATGGGATTCTCTGAAATGTGAATCCCAATCTAGTTATATCAATAGATAATGGTGGTATCCAACACGTGCTCAAATAACTCATTAAAGAGCTTCGTCAAACAAAAAACTTCACAATAGGGCATACTAGTTGCAATATATTCTGACTTGGCGATGCTTAGAGAAACTGATTTATGCTTTCTGATCATCCAAGAAATTGAAGCCGAAATAGATAATGGTGGTGAATCCAACACATGCTCAAATAACTCACTAAAGAGCTTCCTCAACAAAATAGCTTCACAACAAGCCATACTAGCAGCAATATATATTATGACTTGGTGATGCTTAGATAAACTCGACGTAAGGTTTTCCATCATCCAAGAATGGAAGTATCCGTTAAATACCGTATTTTCCACTAGTTGTATAAGGACTATGAAGTTTGGTTCTGATTTCTAAAAAACAACACTTTTCGAACATTGTGAGTTTTAGAAATCTCAACGCATTCATTATCCTTATAGAAATTTTTTCACTATTATATCACCAATATTTCATGGCCACTCGCTACCCTAAAAAAGACTCCTTATGGGCTTGTGCCACTCATCTCCATCCTTTTTTTCCTGCCTGTGACATCATTACTTTGTTTTTCCGTTTCCCATAACTCCACTTTCCCTCTAGGGTTTCTCATAGCCTACTTGTTCCCATATTCTCTAGGTTCCTCAAGCATTGATGGTCTCAAAACTATCTCTGTAGGATCTTTAGATAGATCAAGTACATTGGATTTTGGATCTTCAATACAACACTTTGAAAAATACTTTGTTTTAACTTGAAGCCTCCAAGCCTATTTTCAGTCAAGATCATGGTCAAAAAACCCCCCCACTAGGTCAATTAGGGTTTCACATGTCTTAAGGTCATCATTGGTGTTTCAGACACTCTTCTCCTTTGATAAGAAGCTGGCATAGATGTGATAGAAGGTCAACACATAATTACAAAATCAAAACCTAAAGAGTTTCAAAGAAAAACTATCCATTTTAGTTTCAGAGTTTGAACACGAGGAAAATGTTAAGATTTTAACACTTCTGCAGCAGTGTTAAGAGGTCCATCAACTGAAGGAATTGATAAGGTAGATGGTCTGGTCCTAAATGAAGACAACTTACAACAGAAGAAAGAGAACCACTTGGTCTTGAGGAAACTAGGGTTTTTAAGCTTGATGGCCCAAGTAGAGTGCCAAACAACGATTAATTGTAGAAAATGACATGGAGGAATCAAACAAGGCCAATTTCACTTCAAATTGCGTTTCTAACCAAACAAAGATGAATTTGAAAAATTCGAGAGAGATTTTTTTCTATCATAGGTGCAAGAAGAAAAACCTCCTTCATATTTTACACAAGTATCATGGTTTGGGAGCAATGTCAAAAATACAAGTGTCATGAGAGAATTGCTGCACTTGCGGAGTGACCTTGGGAAAGTCAGGTCTTCTCATAGATAAAGTGTCCAAATTACTTTTATGATGGGTCAAATGACCACCATACTAGAATATCTTTCCAATGATCTATCATGAGCTAAATTTTCAGTTGGGGAAGGCCTCCAAAAGTTTCCTGCACCATCATTCAGAACGTTTTGTCTGGGCCTTGGGAGAACAGTTTTTGGGAAATTAAAATGGAGTCCATTCTGAAAAATAAAGGTATTTTTCGAAAATATATAGGAGAATATTTCTAACGAGCTATCATGGGAGCTCACTTGGACACCGGAAGGCCTCCAAAATCTCGCCCAGCAAAATGCAATGGTTTCCCCGTTGTTGAAGTGTGCGCTCTTTTTTGGGGCACCCAATGGAGGAATGGCTTAAATTTTCATGTTCATCTTGCTAAGGAAATCACTCACAGAAAATTTTAGCTCATTTAGAGTAAAATGGGTCCTCCAAAAGTGCAAAAAACATGTAAAAAATCAACTTTCTGCCCTATTTTCAAAGATCAAGTACCAGGCTCCTGCTGCTACTTCCTTTGGAGAATGTGCTTTTGAGCAGGTAAATGGACTCCAATCAGGAAACTGGGAAGGTATTTTTGAAACTCATACTGAACGAGCATTTCCAATGAGCTATCATGGAGCTCATTTGGACACCAGGAAGGCCTCCAAATCTCAGCTACAAAACAAGCAATTTTTCCCGAGTGCATGCAATCGCACCCTTGGACCTCAATGTTGCGCCCTTGTCTGCAAAGTCAACAAAACACACATATTCATTGAAAATGATATTTTTGAGGAATTTTTAGGCAAATCACTTCTAGTTAGCTCAAAATTTATTTTTCAAGTTATTTTGCATTTATTAGCTTATATATTTTGTGCCTTGGGCTTTGCATGGTCTCTTTGGACAAAAATTCCATTTATGATGTATTAATGACATTTTGGAAACCCTAGTTAGGGTTTTGGTCCTCCTTGCTGGTTAAATACAGCATTGAGGCCTCATTGTACATGTTGGTTGATTATTGAGAAGAATATCGTAGACTTGAAGATTGGAGAGAAATTGGCTTTGGATTTTGTGGATGTCTTGATGTGCATGACAATGGAGCAAGCTCACTTGCAGGATTCATGAACATAGTTAATGGTGATGTGTTTCTTATTTAGTGCTTGTTTTCTTATCTTATCATTTTGTTTCATCTTTTTCATGCTGTAAGACAAAAAATTTAGGCTAAGAAATGTTTTTTAGAGGCACCTTAGCTCTGTCTACTTTATATTGCTTATATGTTTTCCTCTGCTAGGTCAGATTAGAGAATCCTTAAATTCTCTCGAGTTCCACTTATGCTTGTTTATCTTAAATATGATTTGATGAATTCAATGTCAAAGTATTTCAAGGTTATCCCTACTCTTTGATGTAACTTAAACATTGTTTTTAAGGTCTTTGCTTTGAATTATTGCTGATTAGGTTTAGCTAAAGAGGTTTATGATTTGTCATGCCCTTTTGTTCATCTTAAATGGTTGCTTTGGAGGTCTTTGTAGTTTGATTAAGGAAATTAGGAGTTCCCTTCTCTTTGATCATTACTATATGTTATCTTAAATTTTTTCTTAGCTTGAAGGTGAAATCACTAGAAAACTTACAAGTTTCTTGCTTTCTATGATTCACTGGATTGTTGTCTTAAATGTTTACTTGGTAGGGTTTGGTTAAAGAAGCTTATGGTATGCCCTGTCTTTGGTTATTTATTTATGCTTAGTAATCTTAAAGGCCATTCTTGTTAAATTATTTGTTGAAGGATTCTTAACTTCCCTTTTGCACCTACTATGTTCACAATTTAATGTTCACTTCATTCACATAAGATCTTAGATCCATTTGGCTTTGTTATACTTGCCCTGTGATATACCCTTGACCTATTGTGATAATTTTCAAGACCTTTTTCAGACTCCATAGCCCAATGGTTTAAACCTCTCTCACTCTATCTATTCTACTTAATAACCTACCCAACCAAACAAAAAAACAAACCTTAATCTTTATAACTAGCCTAAAATCAAAACCCTAAAATCAATCATGCTCATATCTTTCATACAAATATAGAGAGAGCCCTCTCTGAGTCCAAGAAGGTTGGGTCCTAAGACTCCAAATACTAAGCTGAGTATTACCTCAGATATTTGGTCTTCGCCAATCTAACAACTACAGACCCCCAACAGATCTGAAAGAGAAGAAACATCCTGACGTGCTCTTTCTATCCACCACACTTCCAGTGTAGTCAACATTAGAATATCCATGTAGCCTCACATTCCAAGCAATGTAGCTCAATCCATAGTTGATAGAGCCACAAATATATATTAAGATATTATTTTCAGCAACCCAATGAATGTGATGAGGCTCAACTGTAAATTAAATCAAATTATTTACATCAAAAAATATGTCTAGTCGGGAGTTTACCAAGAACATCAGGGCCCCCACAAGTTGTCTATATTCAAAAGGATTTTCCAATTCAATACCAACAACACTTCCACATAGATTCTTGAAGTTTAGTTCCATCGAAGTAGTCATGGACTTGCATTCCACCATACCACATCTTTCTAATAGCTTCCAAATGTATTTTCCTTGAGAAAGTAAAACCTCCCATAAATTTTTTCTAGACTGCCAAACCTAGGAGGTAATGCATCGTCCTAGGTTCTTCATCTTGAATTCAGAATTCAACTCCTTTTTCATTTTTATTTGAGAGGGTCCACACTAGTAAGACAAAGATCATCAACATAAGGCCCAAAATAAGTGGTATTTCCTTTTCAACCCTAAATAATAGATTTGGATCACCATAGCTCCTTGTAATCCCAGTGTCATAAGATAGATATCAATACTCTCATACCAAGCCCTTGGGGATTACTTTAACCCATAGAGGTATTTATTCAATGTGCATACATGTGTCCTTCGATCTTGTACTTCAAATCCTTATGTTTTTTCCCAATATAATTCCTCCTTAAGTGAGCTATGAAATAAGTAAGTCTTAACGTCCATTTGATGTAGGATCCACCCTTGACTTGCAGCGAGAGAAACTATAGATCAGATAATGGTATATTGAGAAATTGGTGCAAATATTTCATCATATTCCACTCCCTTTTGAGAGAAGCCACAAGATACGAACCTTGGCTTATACTTCTCATCACTTCCATCAACTCCATGTTTTATCTTGTAGATCCATTTAGAAGTGACCACAGACTTGTCCATGGGTCTAGGCAACACGTCCCAGACATCATTATTCGTGATTGATTTGTATTCCTAATTCATCGCATATTTCCATAATTGGTGATTTACATCTTCTTCAAATGTGCAAGGTTCTATTTGAATAATAGTACTCATGGAAACCAAGTACCCTTGATACCTATTAGGATTCTTACTTTCTTGAAACGTCCCTTTTAGAGCAGTATTATTTTCAACGTCTTGAAGTGTATCCTTGAGCCATAGAGGTCTTTTCCTTGAGGTAGAGAGATCACTAGGAGGAGGATCAAGAGGATCCATCAAGCCATCAACACCAATAATAGGCTCATCCATCAGAGGTTATTCTTGTTTTTCGGCAACATCATCATCGTCCTTCCTTGAGATGGGGAGACATTTAGCTTTCCTGAGGGTATTTTCTTCATCAAAGGTACCATTTATGCTTTCTTCCAAATATCTTTGACTAGGTACATAAATTATACATGTCTTTGAAATTTCACTGTAACTAATGAATATACCATTCTTCCCATAAGCTTCCAACTTATTCCTTGTATATTTAGGCACATTAAAATACACGGGACATCCAAATATTATAAAATGAGAAACATAGATTTCTTACTAGTGAAAACTTATTCGACTGTCTTGAAATCCAAATCTTGATGAAGGGTTCTATTTTGAACATATAGAACATTTTTGGCATCTTCTCCCCATAGGAATTTCTGTAGAAATTAATCATAGATCATGGCATGGGTGGCTTCCATGTTTTTCTATTATTCCTTTCAGCAACACAATTTTTCTCAGGAGTGTATGGAAAAATTATCTCCCTATTAATGCTAATGTCTCTATAAAATTTATTGAAATCATATTTGTTTCCATTGCCATTCCTCAACGTGATCTTCTTCCCTGTTAGATTCTCCACCCATTCCTTGAAAGAAAGAAATGAGTTGAACACTTCATCCTTATTATTCAAAAATAAATCCATGTTTTGCATGAGAAGTCATCAAAAAATATTGCATAGCATAAGTATCCTCTTAATGAAGTTAAGGGCAATATATCAGACAAGTAAGTATGGACAAATTGAAGAATATCAATTGTATTTATGTCACTAGAATGGAATGGTCCCTTTGTATGTTTCCCAACTGCACAACCCTGAAAAAATCCTTCATGGTTCATGTTAAACTCGAGCATCTCTGTGACCATGTTCCTTACCCTAGGTAAGTATTTTTAATGTAAGTGGGAAAATCTCTGGTTCCATAGCTCACATTGAAGAGAAGTATCACTTATCAAATATCCCAAAGGAATTATACCAACTTGATAGAGACCATCAATCCTAAATCCAAGAATGAATGCATATTTATGGTTTCTATACCAAATACATACATTTACATCAATGAATGCTACCTTGAAGCCTTCGTCTTCCAACACATAAATAGACACTAGGTTCTTCTTCAAGTCGGGCACATACACACTTCTCATAGATGAATGGCTAGACCATGATTCAAGTAAAGAGTGATAATCCTATCCATTTCACGGGGTAGGTAGAATTATCTCCCAATATAATATTAAGATTAGTTTTCTTATCACTAAATTTGAGTGGGCCTCCTTGTATCCAGCGAATTTCCTTGAGGCTCCACTGTTAGTCAGCCAATGATCCAAAGTATTCGGAGGAGAGGCAGTAGATAGAGAAGAAATAAGATCAACTCATCCTTTTTTCTACAACATTGCTTTCATCATACTTGGAATTTCATGTCCTCCTAGGAGGTCGACTATTTCCTTCACGATCAATGGGAGAATTCCGCTTCCCTTTGTTGGTGTACTTGTTGTTCCTTTGATTTCCATTGCCCTTGAAGTTGTTTTTGTTTTTATTGTCATCCCTTGGAGGAATTTTCTTATGAGGACACTCTCTAGCATAGTGGTCAAACCTGTTGCAATTTTAACATCTTCCTTTTCCTCTTCCTTTGAATCCCTTCTTAGACCCTTGACCCTGTCTTGTTAGACCAACATCATTCTTCTTCTTTTATATGCAGAGAAAGAAGTAGGTTAATTTCCATTATTTGATTTAACTGTCTCCATCATCCTTGTTTCCTCTTGAGTGCATCTAGCTAATAACTCATCAAAACCAGGTATCATGTCATTATTGAGGATGGCAGTGGTAAATATATCCCAAGGTCTTGAAATACCTCCAAGAGCAATGCGAGGGAGCTCCCTTTCAAAAATAACTTCTATAATAGATAGTAGGTCATTCTTGATTTGAGTTATTCTCATGAAGTAGGATTGAATAAAATCCCCTTTGTCCATCCTGATATCCTTCAACTTGTTTTTGAGAAAGATAATTTGACTTGAATTTTTCACTTTGAACATCCCAACCAACTCATCATATATTTCCTTAGAAGTTCCAAAATCATAAATATAGGCAACCAAATGCTTTTGAATGGAATTTTTGGGCTGAGGGGTCTTGACCCAGGTTTAGAGTTTATCGCGCAACCAACAAGCCTCCAACTATTGGCCCTTTCAACAATGACATGCTTGCGTAGATCAAAGTCTAACCCGAAGTAGTATGGGAGGGTGTTGGAACCAGGTTTCCACACCTTGAGGAAGAAAATAATGAAATGGTCCTAAGAAGATCGATTGCATTCTTATACCAATGATAAATAGATGTGCGCAATACTTAACAAAATAAGACAGAATCATAGATCGCTCTGCATAGATAAAGAAAAACAGAACTAGATCCAAATCTAAAACAAAGCGTAATCTCTTAAGCATATTTATCCACTATCAATATGAATAAATAACCATAACAGATATCCTTCCGCAATGATAATTAAGCTACACAGAAATAGTGTGATATTAATAGAATCGAATAGTAGATAAGTAACTCAGATCCATAACACAATAAGTTTGCCGAAATCTATCCTTTGTATTAATTAAGATCCTTTCAATACATAAGACTTTTGCCTTACACATAACCCTTCCACGCACACAGTCAGTGGATTTCGCACGCAGCTAGGACTAGGTCTTCGTGCACACAGACAACAGGAGCCTTTCTACCCAACCCAGAAAAACCCTTACAAAAGTATTACAAACGCATACAGATCATAATCTCATGTAAGGTTCAGTTTTTTTTTCTTTCCTTAGACTCGTTCTATCTATTTATTCCTCTAACTCGTAGAGACTATGGTCTCAAACCATGGTTTGAGGCCCACAATTTACCCTTAAACCCATTTACATCAAAAATAGGGACTTTAATCCACCCCCAAACCCCTTGACTCATTCGTGCAACGTGCATATACAAAACTTATACGAAATTACATCAAAAAGTGTGCCCCAGGGGACCTTGCTCCAACAAGACCCCAACACAAACATGTGACTCGTCCCGAGTTACTGGGGCATCTTCTCATTGAGTTTGGCTTGGAGCGCGCTGATAGAAGAATTCAGAGGGAGTACCATGTCCAAACTTTGTCCCGCAACTTCTTGTGCTTTTTGAACTAACTTCTCCATAGTGGTCCCCTCAGTGGCCATCTTTATGATGCGCTGGGTCTATTGAATTGTCTTCAAGGTGTTGTCCAACATATGTGAAAGTTGGAGAGCCTCCTTAGCACATGGCTGCATAAGTGCCTCCAACAGTTGTTCTTTACAGTGCAGGTCTTCAATTTCTGTCTGTATCATCCGACACTCCTGTAGACGAGATAGGCATTGTGTAAGAAATAGGGTTGGCACCAATGTCCAGATCTCTTCAAATTTTTGTTCCTTATGATGTAGCTCGTCATGCAACTGTTGAACGACTAGATCAATATGCATGGATGTCCATACACCCATAGCTTCATCTAACAAATTGTCACATTGTGTGACTGTGGAAACGATATTGTTTGTGTCTTTTTTTACCTCAACCGCTCTTTGGGCACGAACCTCTAGTGGATTCTCAGGCTACAACTTTGTTTGCAGGTCCGTGATTTTTTGTTCATACTCTATTCTAACGGTATGTACCTTAGTGCAAGATGCCTTCAAAGATGCAACCAATCCTTCAAATTTTTCTTCCACCATAGCTGTTGGCAGGATTGCTGGAACATCGCGACATACTTGATGGATTTTGGCCTCTAGCGCAGCACACTGGGCATTGACGATGCAAATTTCTGCTTCTACTGCTTGTTGCTTTTGATTCGCTTCTTCTGCCTGCTTTTGGGATTCCATTGTAGTTGTGTGCGCAACAACCTCTCTGAACTGAAGTTCATCTGTGATCATTGAATGCATCAAGTGCATCTTCCCTACAGGTAACACAAAAATATTAATATTTATATCACCTATACCGCAAAATTGGGCGCGTTGGCTGGCATCCACATGAATGGTTGGCATGAGGATTTGTACAAGGCAGGCATCCCTGGTGGCTGGTAAGGAAATATCTAAGGGTTGCGTGCTTGTGACTTGTGCACTGGTCTGGATCGCCTGAGCAACACTCACTTGTATCTAGCTCACCTACACCTTCAGTTCTTGTAGCCCTACCTGAACAATCTCCAGTGTAGTCTTATACTACACCTCCATATTGGTCCAGTGATCCTTGGTCGCAAACGTGACTGTGTTGGAAATTTTGTGTAGGTTGTCCTTCGTCAACGTCAAGACCTCCTACCCGACATCTTTGGATCCCCTTATCTTCTTTCTAGATCCACCAGCAGCCTGAGAGCCGTGATTTGTTCCCTTACATGTCTCTTCTTCTACTGAGCCTTTCAGTGTAGACCTAGTCTTCTCTGGCTCTGTTTCTTTTTCAAGGCTGATTGTCTTGCCAGTGGTGATTGGCGTTGCTTCCGTCTTTGTCACCTTCTTTGTCATTTTTTCTGGCTGAGTGCTAGTGTGCGGCTTCGTCAGTGTGATAGGTTTCAACCATGTTGGTGGCCATTCTTCCAGAAATCTGAGAAAATCATCCTCCACTACTAAGTATGGTAACTTGTACCAAAATCCTTCCACAATGCCTTTCGCGTGGATATGCATGTTGTGGAATGTATCCTTGAAGTCAACTACCATCTTGTACTTATCATACAACATGGGCGACAATCACAGATTTGAATACACAACTTGATAAAGGGTAGCATCATAAAGGACCCAAAATATTTTGTTATCCTTGGCGCGCATAGGGTCGGATGAGTTCCACAATGTGGCATAGCGCACAGACTCGCACATTTGAGGTTAAATTTCTGGAAACTAGGTTTCCTCGGGGGTCTTCCACCCAATTAGTGTAATCAACAATAATAGCCAAGCATAATGGAACTGCTTGCCTTCCTCCTATGCTTCACGCATATTTTCAAGGAACTCCTTACACAGATAGCTAGACCAGTTATAACTAACTCCCTTCTTGTACTGTCCAGCGATAGAAATGACATGCACATGCACCTCCTCAGGTCTGAATTTTTGCATCATCTTGCAGGCCAAGATGAGTGTGGCAAATTGAACTACTGGGTTGTCTATTTCATTTACCACGAAGCCTTGGCTCTTGCATGATACTTGGTATTTTTTCTTAATTTTCTCTGCAACAATTTTATCCTGTGATTTTCCGCTAAAATAAACACTTGGGTCGGCTCCTTTAGCGAGCAGACCCATGATCCTATTGATCAATGTGGCATCAATAGGGATGCTCTCTCCCAACCACAGCACATCATTGTGTACTAGCACAAGAAATTCCCGGACGCGAATGTCATTTATGGGGTTGTGCCCAAAATGAGGGATCTACAGTAAGTTGAGCAGGCCTTCCTTGTGCAGACCCAACACCCATCTATTTGTCTCTAGGTGCAAAATGCCTCCCTCATATGCGACGTGATCGAGTTACAAATTTGGCGCAAGTTCTAGAAATTTATCTACATCCGCAATGTTCCAATCCTCTAATCTGAGTTGCATAACTTTAGCAAACATGTACCCTTCCATCGAGACATTCTCAGGGATTAATGTCATCTATATTGTTGAGCGCACCTTATCCAGGTCTTTAGGAATTCAGAATGAAGGATTTCTCAGTGCAACATAGCTCGACAAAAGCGAGAATGGGGCCACTTTGACCACATCCTCCTCTCCTTTCATACATGTTTGAAGGACCTCAAACATAGGCCTCTTCAGCCACTCAACCATAGTAGAGTGTGGCTTTGGGGTCTTCTTCCTTGGATATTCTCGTGTACCAAAAGACTGCCCCTTCTTAGACTTCGAGGACACATGTGTTTGAATGACAGGGATGTCAGGCGCAACAGGGTCATCTCTAGGTCTTGTGGCCATCATACTTCCAGGAATTATGTAACCCAACCATGGTTGGCAAAACGCTGCCTTGAACCCCAGATCCAAACTAGACATAGACACAGATTATGCAGTGGAAATTAGGGAGCTCAAAGCAAATAATTCACTTAAAAAGAAAAGGGAACTATTGCGACCCCATAGGTCATATTTATACTTGTGGGGCATCCTCAATGACTCCTACATTAATGTGTCTACATAAATGACAAAACGGTTCCAAATATGGCAAAATACCTTCATTAAATGTAACCTAGATGCTCCCATAAATGGTAATAAAGCTATATTTTCCAGATTTATTGTTCCAACGGGTAGTTTTTGACACATCTGCGACCCAGTCAACCTCCTCACGCAGCTACCACGAACGCGTCGCACCTACTTGAGCATATACTCTAGAGCTGATGATAACCATTTACAGACTGTCCCCCCCAACATAGGCTTATTGATCAAGGAATTAAAAGAATATCGAGTAGTATCTATTCTGTCTCTCAAGAACTACAAACTCCTCTGACATTTGCCATCCCAATGGAATGTCACACCCTTTCTAAGTATTTTATTTAGGGGCGTGGTTATTATTGCATAGTTTGGAATGTGTTTCTTATAGTACCCAGCAACGCTCATCAGGGAGCGCACTTCTCTGACATTCTCAGAGGGAGATATTGAGGTTCCAGCGACCGCACGTTGTTCCCTAGATTCCATAATTTACAAATGTCTACAGTTCACAATCTCCTTCATCGGTGCATTGATTATTTTGTGGAATCAAAGCTTGGCCACTCTGATCAGACCAATTATCCAAGATGAATTTAATAATAAAACTCTCTGTCAGTGCAAACCATTCACTAGTGCTTCGACGTAGCTCTTTCTCCAAATACCATTCAGTAGGAACTTTACCCAATATGTTAACAAACATGTGGACCATTCAGGTCTTGGTTCTACGCCCCATACCTGATTCCATCTCGCCAAATGTTTGTGTGGATCCTCTTTGCCAGAGTATACATCTTTCATTTTAATGACTGGACATTCAAACCGTAACCTCATCATGCACACACATTCCTCCCAATTTCCCATATTCTCCTTATGATTTTCCAACCATCTTGTTGGAGTAGCGTGCAAGCTGAGATCCAAAGCATTGAATCTATGTCCTTTAGGTACAGTCCTTTCAAACTCACGTATAAACATTTTTATATCAGTTAATCCATCATAGTGCGATAAATCATGTACCTCAGATGTTATAAATCACAGAGATCGGGTCATGTGGTTACAACACAACACATATACCTCATGCAATTGGTTCTGCCATTTTTCTGGTTCTTCATCAGAGTTTGAAAAACAAGAGCTATTCTTCTCCCACTTAATATTTCCATCTGATGTTAGATTGATCCAATCCTCCTCACGCAAGGTCATCTTATAGATTTTATCGATCTCATCATCAACACACACCCGTTTTGTATATATTTGTCCTTCTTCAGGATCTAGAGGAATGATTATCCTCACTCCATTGCTTTCAGATTCCATTCTCCTTTTCTTCAGATTTATGACACCGTCCATGTCAATAGTGTAGTTCAACCCTAGCAGCGTAGGATAAGAATCAATATCATTGACAATTCATATGAATTCAAAGTCTTCCATCACATTGACACCCTCTATACTAATAAAAACTTGCGACAACCTACCTAAGGGAATGATCTTCTGTTGATTGGCCATGCGCAGTTGAATGGTAGACCACTCCAGCTTTGGCTCTCCCATGTGCTGCCTTGTTTGCTTAGGTCGAACATTAATATCTGATCACAAATATAGAATAACATGGTCCATCTCATAAGCACCAATTTGCGTGGTCATATGAATCTCCCTAACTATGCACTTCTTATTCTTGTATATTTTGTTGACCACTCGCTGTTCTACCATTGGTTGTTCCTTCTCTGCGCATTTATCTATCAAATCTTGAATATTTTCTACTGCCTTTTCATTGCGCAGTAACTTTATACATGCTTGTAGGAAAGGTTTTATCTCTTCATCTCTGCCTGCTTCCCTCATTAGTCTTCCTAATGTTGATGAGCTTCCTTCTGCAAATTCCCTCCGTGCTTCAACAAAGGTCTCCTTTGCGCACTGAAGTTTAAATCCTTCCTTGTTTTCAGGTGCTTTATGGATCCATACATTAGTGGTTATTTGCTTTCCCTTATATTCATTGGTGGCTATACCACTCCAAATCACCACATCCACACTGGGATCTTATTCACGGATTTCTGATTGAACCATCTGAATACTTTGTGTTGGAGTCTCTGTCTTCTTCTCCTGCATTTTATCAATCAAGATAGTACAATCTTCTATGACATGATAAAATTGTCTACAATACATGCATGACTATCGAACTGGATTAGGACAGTCACGCGCATAATGACCAAAATGTCCACATTTATAGCAAATGACTTGTTCTCTTCCTTAACCAGCTAATCCACCTCCTTGGCCTCTTCCTCTGCCCTGAAATAATCCACACCCAGAGGGGGATGTTGGTGATGTAGGCTCAACCTGCATTCTATATATTTCAGCTTTATCTAACATCATATCATAAGTGAGACAATGTTGCTCATCATGCGCTAATGATGAACATAATCTACAAAACAACTGATTCAAGTCAGGTTGATACTTTCCGATCCTTGGGCAGGAATTTGTGTCATGCAACCCAACGATTTGAAAGATTGTGCACCATACAAGACTCTTCAATGGACTAGGACATCCAAAATTCAGGTAATTATTAAAGACAAGACACTGATCTTTATGGTGCCTAGAATATTTATATTTTATGCACAAAACGTTTGCAAAAACCTACTTTCCCTTGTTCTTGCGTAGGCTTTGAATCTCTAGATGCATGGCTTCCAACTAATTCTGAATTTGTTGAGTCCCAAGCGCGATAAGTGTTGGAGTAGCCTCTAGTTTCATTGCAACCTCCATGGCCTCAACATGTGTGGCAATGTTATGTTGACCTAAGGGTTGGAGAAAATGTGGGAGAAACATAGAAATGAACCATTCCTTATGTTGAGTATCATTAATGACAAATCCACCATCTCTGATGGTGTGCTTCAGTCTCTGATCGGCCTCACATACAGATTCATTAACCTCCTGACAAATCTCTTTCATTTTTATCACCTGTTAGAAAATTATATATTATAGAGAAATGCAACACATAAAATATGCGGAAAACACAAGCACACAAAACACATAAAACTAGAGAGACATAGAGATACGTGGTTCACCCAGTTTGGGCTACGTCCACCCTGAACAGCCAGTCCTTCCTTTCCATTATCCAGGAAAATGAAGAGACACAACCTACAACAGATCCGTTGTAATATCCTATGTTCTCTCTCATGGTCTCTCTATCAGTTTCTCGCTCAGAGAATACACATACCATACAAATTCGCAATACAATACCCTCATAAAAAATGAGGGGTTGCCTTTTAGGGCAAAAAAATCCCTAAATCAAACATAACTTCTACCGTTAGATAATCTACCTAATGAACGACCCACATTGACTAGAAATTACTATACTTTTATAAGGCAATTTTACATCTATTTTTAGCCTCGGGGGCGTTGCCCCTTAAACCCCCCGCTAGGGTGGGCTCCATAAAGTCGCAACCCCCACTGGACCCACCAGGCAGTGTTTAATTACAGGCGGCATTGCTACCCCGTTTAGAACATGGGTCCAACGCTGTGATACAAAATAAATAAGATAATCAGGCTCCAAACTCAACATCACCAGCTGTGCGTATGAATTAGGCTTCTTAAATTTCTCTTTTGGGGCATCTTTTATTTGGTACAAGGTGGAATTAGGGTTTTCTTGAGCATAGCTCATGTACCAATCTAATGCACAATCTTGGAAAGCAGTAGCCATCTGTGCCTTCCTAATATCAATATTATTAACCTGTTGAGCCTGCCATACGACCTTAGTCACAAACTAGAAGTGGTCAGTATCCTCATTGCCAATGCCTCTAAAATTAGGTAACGTCATTCATGCAGCCATTTCTACTTCTAGGGGAGGTGGAGGTGGTGGTGGAGATGGACTACGTGGTGTAGTGGGTGTTCTGTGATTTGAGTACAAAAATGGGGTGAATGGGGTTGGAAACAAACTCAAGGGTTTATGGTGTAATAAAATTTCTCCTTCAGAGTCACTAGAGCTACTTGTTTCTGGTGCAGCTTCACTATCAAATCTAGGCTTCAGAGGGCTATAAATAATTTTTTCTGAATCTTCACAGTAAAATTTTCCATTGCGCATAGTCGGGCCTTGTCGAGGCATTCAAGAAATATGTTCGCACAGACAACCCCATTCACATAATGGCATTTTCATCAACAATTTCAGCGAGCACAAGAACTTACCTCTGCGGCCTTTGAAAAACCTTCTTTCTGCTTTAGAATAGGATACAAATTGATCAATGGAAAATTGAGTCACAAATCCTCCTAAGAGGCGATAGATCCAATGATCTACCGCGTGAGTGATCTCATTGTCTAACTACTCTACTTACTGGATCAATTTAGGAGTCCACTCAGTGACCACGTTGTCCTTTATGCATAAATTGAATTCATATAAGTGCGACAGCCACTCCTGTAACTCGTGTGTGAAGGAGAAAAATAATATCTCATGAAATTTTGTATAAATATATTTTTTATACCCATTGTTCATCAGATAACCTAGTACTTCTATTCTCTTTTAGTGTGAATTCAAGGATCTTTCTATGCATCCAATCTTGCAATTCGTTTCACGAAGGATGCCACAACATCAAATCTCCCTCAAAATTATCCTGGTCCCAGCAACGGAACCATTTGTTGGGCTGAGGGATCCTGACCCAGGTTCAAATTTTATTGCACAAGAAACAAACCCTCCAACTTATATTGGCCCTTTCGGCAATGATCTGCTTGCGCAGATAAAAGTCTCACTCAAAGTAGTATGGGGGGTGCTGGAACCAGGTTTCCACACCTCGAGGAAAAAAATAATGAAGTGGTCCTAAGAATATCGATTGTAGACTTATACCAATGATAAAAAGATGCATGCAATAATTAATAGAATAAGACATAATCATAGATCACTTGGCATAGATAAAGCATAAAAGAACTAGCTCTAGATCTAAATAAATCGTAATCACTTAAGAAGATTTATCCACCATCAATATGCATAAATAACCATAACAAATATCCTTGCGCAATAATAATTAAGCTACAGAGAAATAATGCGATATTAACAGAAAAGAACAGTAGATAAGTAAATTAGATCCATAACACAATAAGTTTGCCAAAATATGTCCTTTATATTAATTCAAATCCTTTCAATACATAGACCTACCCCTTACACATAACCCTTCCATGCACACAACCAGCGGAGTTCGCACACAACCAAGACTAGGTCTCCGTGCACACAGCCAACAAGAGCCTTTCTACCCAACCCAGAAAAACCCTTACAAAAGTATTACAGATGCACACAGATCATAATCTCATATAAGGTTCAGTTTTTTTTTTTCTTTCCTTAGACTCGATTGATATATTTATATTCCTCTAGCGTGCAGATACTATGGTCTCAAACCATGGTTTGAGGCCCACAGTTTACCCTTAAACCCATTTACTTCAAAATAGGTACTTTGACCCACCCCAAATCCCCTTGACTCATTCGTGTAACGCGCATATAAAAAACTTATAAAAAATTACATTAAAAAGTGTGCCCCACGGGACACTGCTCCAACAGGAGTCAATCAAAATTTTCTTTACTTTGACCTCACCTTTTCTATACTTAGTTTTCCTAATAATAGGTGCGTTTGAAGGAGGCTCCACCACTTTTCCCTACACATACTCCAATACTTCATGCTTCTCCAAAGTCATCATTCATGCATGATAGTTAGATTTGTCATTGAGCTTGTCCTTAGTCTTGAAGTAAGATGTAGAGGCCATGGAGACTTGTTCAATCAATAATATTTGTCCAAAATATATCTTAGTGATAAATTTTCTCTCTCTTTCTTAGGCTTGTCCTTACATGCGCTTTGATTCCATGTTAATTTTAGATAACAATGGTATGTTCTATGCTTGCAACAATTACTTCAATGTCCTTTTCATTAAAGAAATTTTGAGGTAAAAAATGGGCCTCAAAACAAAAATGCACAATCAAAATAAAATTTATAAGAACCAATAGGGTTCAAGATAATGATGTCAACCATGGGGATGATTCACCATTTTTGGAGTAAAATATTAAAAAGATATATATATATATATATAATTTTTTTTTCAACTCGCATTTTCAACTTATCTCCCTATGGTTTTACTCAAATTTAATGCGGGAGCACACATTGGATGCATAATTTAATTCCTCATCCAAGAAGTACCCATGTTGCATACTTTAAATGGACTATGTTATATAAAAAATTATGAATTCATGAAAAACTCTAGTTTCAATCATGTTTTTCATGTATTTCTCAATTTTTGTGGAGTAGGTTCCATCAAAAGTATGAAACATGAGTAATCCTTGGATGAGGAAATAAATATTGCATCTAATGATTGTTCCCTCTTGAAATTTGATCAAAACAGTAGGAAGATAGGTTGAAAATATGAGTTGAGAAAATAGTTTTTTCTTTTTTCCTTCTAAAATTTGATGATGTAATCTAATATTATTTTATTATTTCCACCATTATTTTATAATATTTTTTAGGAGGCCCATTTAGACCTAAAAAATTCTCTAATGATTAGCCCAATGATCATTTCCAATTCAGTTTCCAATAGCAATCACATAACCATTAATTCACATTGACAATAATTGTATATAGAACATAAACAATAAAATGTAGAAGACAAGCCAAGACAAGAGAACACCAAAATCTTGGATAATTCCAGGGAAAAACCGCACAAGGAGGAAACCCTTAATCCTTCTTCTTATCAATTATCAATTTTTTCAATAGAGAGAGAATATAATAATGTACAATGATTAAGTCAAATTCAAAGTTGACTTGAAAATAAAGTGATACAATACATTGTCCAAAACAACCATGTAAAAACATCAATATTCTGCTTCGAGTCAATAGCAATCAAACAACCCTAACTAAAAATTCAATGGTGGTCAACGCAGCAAAAAATAGTCCACTTGGATCTTGGTCAAACCCAATCAAATTTGGCCTTCATTGCTAGTCTAAGTCATCCAAAATAGTCAGAAAAACAACAGTCAAACTTGGTCAAGCTGAAGTCATCCCTGTGGTCAACACAGGTCAAAATCCCCAGAAAACCTTGATTTTTGTGTCAGTTAATATAGTCTGGTCAAATAGAAATATTCCTCCAAAAATAGCAGTCAAATATAGTTAAGAGAGCCTCAGTCAACGATGGTCAAACTTTAACGGAAATAAATAAAAAATAAAACAAATAAAAGCTAACAACAATCAAAGGAACCACCTGAAATCTACACGTGTGAGAGAAATAGGATGTCTGTAACTTGTATGACCCAATCAGATGAGAAGAGATAATATTTGATGAATGTTGATGCTAAATGAGGTTTGAGGTCACTCTTATTTATATGAGTCAATGACGGTCAAAAGACATGTCTCTTGGGCTTCATGAGCCTACATGATGGTGTGGTTGATCTTGACAATTTTAGCATATGTGGGATTCACTTCAAAAACATATTTATCCTTCTCCAATTTTAGTGAACCTTAGGTCAATTTAGGTTCTCTCAAAATAGGAATTCAATGCAATAATCAAATGAGCTTTATAAAGTGGAATTTGTCCCTAGTTGCACAATTTAACAACAACTGGGTAAAAATAAACATATGGAGGATTTCATTCTCTCATTCACATATAAAGGAATGAAACCAATCGAGAAGCATTCAGTTGGGAGAAGAGAAGAGGAGAAGGAGGAGCAGAGAAAATAATTTTTTAATAGAAGTGAAGGGGATATGTTCTTTGGTTCCATGGAGGACATGGGTTGGGATGGTAGTATGTGGAGCCCTTAACAACTTGGGTTCCCTAGAGGTTGTGGCTTGAGATAGAATCCCTAGAGCCCTATAAAAAATTAGGTTTTATGGAGGATATGGGTTGAGATAGAAATCTCTAGAGGCCTGTAACAACTTGGGATTCCCTGGAGGTTGTGGGTTGGGATAGAATCTCTAGAGCCCTGTAACAAATTGGGTTCCCTGGAGGTTGTGGGTTGAGATAGTATTCCTTGGAGCCCTAGAAAACTTGGGAAGAGACCAATCTTTGAGTTATTATCTGCAAAGGTCGTTCCTGAAGCTTGTTGTGTTTATTCCTTGGTGATTTTAGTGTATTGTGTACTTCTTGGGAAGTAGGTGAATCCCTGGTACTATTATTGAGGGTGGAGGTGGTGAACCTCTGGATTCCCTATGTCAAATAAGGTTGCAACATGTAGAGGGTGGGATTGTAGAAACAGGTCCTCTAGAGTCTTTGTTTCAGTTGGAACTTGGTGTTTCAATCCTTTGAGCAATCCCCCCAATATCTGGAATTTGGTTTGGGGCTAAAAACTCAAAATAAACTTGGTTGCAACTGTCTACAGTTGGGTGGAGATTCCTTGTCCTAGACTCAGTTTCCCAAAACATTTCAAGATAAGAATTATTATTTATTTTCATTGTCACTGAACATGTGTTTGCAATTTTGAATTGAAATGGTGTGTGTATGTGTAATGAATATGTATTGCATTTTTGGATTGAAATGGTGATTTGAATGCATCGAATCTATGCTATAGTTATGGTTTGAAATGGTGTTGTAGAGTAGGATCTTAGGCTTACATTAAAATACTATGTTAATGAATGATATCTTGCTCATAGCCTTACATGATAATAAATATTACGTTACACTCGTAGACTAAATTAATGATTTGTGTAATTTTCTTGATGATAAGATTATAAAGTGGAAGGAATAAAAGCATCAAAATAATCCATGAGGATCTAGGCTAAAACATGGCACAATTGATATGCAAATATATTTTATTACATCTATAATGATTACATTGAGGGCGCTTGTGTTAATAGGGTTTGTACATACATACATACATAGATATACATATACTATATACATACACACACAGGCACAGATATATATATATATATATACACTAGTTATAAGCCTACGAATCCATTCAGAAGGAATTGTGCTAACTTTATGTGATGTTTTCCTCTTTTAAGTCCAACCACACCTTGTGCTCTTTATTTAAGTGGCCTCTTATCAATGCATTTTCAGTAGCCTACATTCTTTCACTTGGGGAACTTTCTTTGATGGTCGAATGTCACTGCTAGTATCTATATCCCATCGAGGTATTTAACAAGCACCACCATGTAGTTAGTGAAGGAAATGTAAGCTTTAGGGTTTTGGGAATCACTGGATGTTCCTTAGCATGTAGCAGGAGAGGTGGAGGCCCTTCTAGAGTTCACTTCCCATCCATAGTAGAGTTCACTACCCATGCATATAATTCCTTGTCCAACAATGAGGAATATTGCGATGCCATAAACTCGTTGTAGTGCCTTAGTCATAACTCAAGAGGATAACATTAGTGGGTTCTTAACAAGACATGATGGCCACGGTGGAATGGTGGCATAGGTCTAGACGCTCGTAAAACCATCACAACAAATGTGCAAGAGGAACCATGCTTGAATGAAGAGGTTTTGCAGAGAGAAATGTTGCGACGTAGGAGGGCATGGGATTAGCCTTATAATGAATTAAGTTAACATTATCCTTCGACGTGGTGGAACCCTGGTTGTGGAAACCTAGTATTGGGCCACCCAATTTTTTCCCTATTGTGATTGAGTGAAGGGAAGGTGACATGGCCTAGAGCATTATCCTGGGAGTTTAACTTGTGTCATAAAAGGAATTGATAGGGATGACATCAAACAATATGCGTTAGAATACACACAAGCCCGGAAGGTTTCATTATTGGCTGGGAGTGGTTCCCACAAGAAAACTCATCCCTGAGGCCATGTACCATAAGTTTAGTGTTACATCGAAAGGGGGTAGGAAGGAATGATAGGGCACCAGGCTAGCTAGGAAAACCATCGAAGGCAAAGGGAAGCTTTCCCATTAGTCAGAGTGGATCCCACCATACAACTCATCCCATGGGCCAAGATCTCATAAGTATTAAAAGGGGGAGTTTCTAAGGAGCATAAGATGATGTAAGTTTGGGCCATGATAGTAGACACATGTTCTTACAGTTATGATATTGGTCTAGGACAAACCCATTTAACAAGCCAACCCATAATACTATCCCAAAGGTCGAAAGCAGAATGTTGTGGGAGAGAATTAGGATAACTCAGAACGGGATGCCATGGTACTTCTGTGTTGTGGACCAATCGGGATCAAGAGCTTAGAAAAGGAATGGCCCACTAGCCACATGACCATGAGGCCATACCCCAAAGGCATTAGTTAGCAGTGTAAAGTAGCATCAATTCCGATGAGGTGTCAAGCTAGCTAGTTCGACAACTCAAAAGTGGAGGAGCATCCCATTGTTGGGAGTGGATCCCTCGAAATAGTATCCACGTGTCCTTATGGCCTTGTTCCGGAAGCATAAAATGAGTGTGCAGAGAGGCGACAGGGTAGCAAGGGCGGGAAGATGTAGTGTTGTAGACACTTTGGGCCAACTAGAAGTCAGGAATGTGTGGAGGTGAGACCCATTAGTCAATGTAAACTCGAAGGTATCACCCCAGAGGAACAAAAAGGTGATGGGAATTTGAGTGTTAAGAGGTAGCCTATGGAATGATGTAAGTGAAGCCACAGTGGTAGAGCTTATACCCCATTGGTGGAGAGGTGGTCCCACTTTCTAGGCCACCCTATAAAATGACCTTGGAGGTATCAAGAGGTGTGCAAATGAAAGTGTCAGGATAAAAGGATCGAGGTGATGTGGCATAGGTTACAACAAGAAACAACAAGTAGAATGAAAATACAATGGGAAGGAGGTCGCGCAGCCCCACTAAAAACGTAAGCCCAGTAATAAGGCCATGGTGGTTAATGAAGGAGTGCACTAAAGAAACTGCTGGGATGGGAAGAAAGAGGATGACATGTCCCAGAGGGTCATCCCAAGAGGCATAAGGAAATATAATCTGAAAGCGTTGAGATGACGTGGGTATATCGTGGTTGTTGGATTCAACTAGGTGCAGTGGGAACCGTCAAGCATGCGGGGGCAATGTGTGTGTGTGAGTGTGTGTGTGGATATATATCAAAATATTGAAAGGAAGACTCGATCTAGGCATGCTAATATATATGTATATATGTGTAATATGCATATGCACGCGTACGTATTTCGAGGGTCCTTTTATATATATATATATATATATATATATAGAGAGAGAGAGAGAGAGAGAGAGAGAGAGAGAGAGAGGCTTTAAGGTTGAATGGAGAAGCTTAAGCATTGCATCTAAACCCTGCCATGAGATTTGATAATTAATATCGTCCGAAAGACAAAAAAAAAATAAAAATTTATTATCCCATTCCTCTAATAACACAAGAGGAGTTGGATTAGAAATTGACACCTATCTCGCCGAGGTAAGCAAGGTAGGTGGGTTGTTACAAGTTCGATAGTACATGTTTTATGAGTATGCTTGAGTATCCAAACATTAGTTTTCTAATATGTATACCAGTGGCTAGATTTGGTCATTACAATAAAGCATAATTTTCTACCCATTTTATGGTCATGACTCCAATATTTCATGTGTAGGCATAAATTATTGTCCTCATAGAGATATAAATATCCCCTTCCAAACCTTTCACATGATACGATATTATCAATGAATAAGTGATGCATTTATTACAATGGATTTTACCTCTTTTTATATCATTATTCACTAAGTAAATAATTTCCACTTATGAATGTGAGATAAAATAATTTACAATACAAGTGAACGTAAATATAGCCGAAATCCTAACATAACTTTGTTACAAATGAAATCATTCTATCTTAAGACTATGTCCTTCTATATATAACTTATGTGAATGAGTATTTAGGAATAATAAGAAGAAGAATTGTTAGAAATCCATATCACAATATTTCTTGATAACTTTTATGATTATTAAAAATTTTCACCTCCTATCTTCATTTCTTATGGGAATTGGTTTACCACATCAGATAACTTCAAATATATCATGAATATTAAGCCCAAAAAAATATTTACAAAATTGTAACTTATTTAATAACATAACGATCAATTGATGAATTTATATGAATAATGCCTTATTACTCAACTGATGCGAATGGAAAGTGGCATCCACCCATGGTATTGGAAGTGGAATCTATCCATGGTATTCATCCACCCATGGTATTTATCTACCCATGGTATTCATCACCCATGGTATTTATACATCCATGGTATTGTAAGTGATATCTACCCATGGTATTCATTCACCAATGGTATTTACCCACTCATGGAATTTACTTTTGTTATTGTAACTAAAAAAAACTATAAGTAACAAGTCGCATTTGGTAGAAAGACATATTTCCCACCATAATGTAGCTTCTACAGATATTCTCTCTCTTAACAAAAAATGTTTCTTTTGGATTTTTTTGACTGTGTGTTATCCTCTTTTGTTTTTTCATTTCAATATTTTTCAGATCTTGGGGGCCTCCCCCGCCAAGATCTGTTTCAATTTTTTAGATCTAGGGGACCTCCCCCCAAGATCTAGATTAGTGGTATCATATTTAGGTTACGAAGCCATGGGAATGAGGGTTTGATGCATATTTCAGTTTTAAATCTTTGCAACAATATTCAACTAACTTCATGAATGTGCTACGACCTCCACAAAGCACTTTCTTGGGCAAAGCAAGATTTGTTTTTTTCAAAATGTTTTTGGGCGGCGAGTTTTCAGATCAGATCTAAAAATTTTGTTGCAAAATTTACAAAGAATAATAATATATCTATATTTCTTGCGAAATAATACCCAAATTCAAAAAAAAATCAGCCGAATTAGAGTCTGAATGTGGGAGATATCGTTGATTTATAATCAGTTGCGTTGCAGAATGTTTTCTAACGAAAATTAGTGGATGATAAATCTCCTATCATTTTTTTCATTTTTATGCAAAATTTCAGAAAATTAATTGCAGATTTGATCTCCTCTTGAAAAATAACCAAATTTAAAAAAAAATTGGTCGAATCGGAGTCTAAATGAGGAAGATATCACTGATTTAAAATCAACTATTTTTTTGGAACTTTTGTTATGAAGGGACAGTTGCAGCGCGAAACTAAGTTTCCAGCGTGTTCAGTTAGGGATTTCAATCACATGGGAATATGAAGAATGGTTATTTTGTTTCAAAAAATAGGTTATAATAAATATTATTAATTATATTGACTGATTTATTCCTATTTTAAATTAGTTTCTATATCTAGAGAAACATTTAGAGTGGGTTCCCTTTGGAGACATTCCCTCCCATCGCACTTTAGTAGGCACCTGCTTCACATTCAGCAGTTTCAGCAGAGAAACATCTAGCTTGGTTTCTTTGGAGATGTACCCTCTCACCTCAAGCTATGTAGGCACCTGCTACTTCATCAACAGTTAACATCATGGTTATGGGTCAACCACACAAAATCCTTGTCATCGAAGTCCATTTTCTAGGCCACACATTGTTAGTATCTGTTAGGTCCCTATATTACTAGTATAATCCCTTATTGTTGTTAATGTAACCTCCTTATTTTTATTATTGTACCCTTGTAACCTCCATATTTTTATTATTGTGCCCTTAAATTATTATTGTTAGGTCGGCTAGGATTACATTGTGGCCCCATGGACTTCAATATATAGAAAGGAGGTTTTGTAATTTGAATCATCCAAGAATTGTTCATTCATGTAATATATTGGAGGTTTCCCCCTCGAAATGGATTATTTCTAAGGTGTTGATATCTCTTTTCTTCTCTTTTTGGAGCCAGTTTCACAACATTTGGTATCAGAGCTTTGAGATTCTAGGGTTTCGCTGCTCCAAACAGGTCATTGTGGAATTTTCGCTATAATTTGTTTTCTACAAAGGTTTAGAATTTGAAATTTTTAGAGTGCGAAGCCAAAATCCTGAGGAACATCATCGCAAAATTTTAGAGCTTGTTTCGCAATATTTTCGGAGATATGATCTGTGCAAGTTAGGTCATTTTGCAGGCTCCTAAATTTAACCTAAACAGGTCATCGTGGTATTTTCGTAATAACATTTTTTCTATGAAGGTTCAGAAGTGAAAAATTTTAGAGTGCGAAGCCGCAATCCTGAGGAACCTCATTGCAAAATTTTAGATATTTGTTCGCAATATTTTCGAATATATGATCTGTGGAATTTAGGGCTTTTTTGAGGCTTCTGAATTTCATCTCAAAGAGGTGATCGTGGGAAAATATTCATAGCTCTCTCTCTGAGCATCAGATTGGAATGATGTAAAAAGTGGCTACAAGTAAACAGACTTTAGTTTTTGATCTATCAATTTCAGAACCAAAGGAGGAAACAGTGACACGTGGCAAGTCATACAAGTTTGCTCTACTGAACCAGTCCAAAATTGGGTCATTGTGGGAGATTGGACATAAATTTGCCTTGAAGAATCAAAATCAGATCAGACCTATGGCATTTAAAAGAAGCTTCATAGGGATACTACAAGGCTGAATTTCAGATATTGAGGATCCATAAGGATAGAGATAATTAAATTTCAATATCGAGCTCCTCAAAAGCAAGTAAAAGGTGTGTATTTTTTTTTTTTTTTCGAATTGCATAAGTCTTGTTTGAAGAATAAAGTTGAATTGATTCCAAGGGAATATTGTAGAATAGATATCAGTATTGGATTCTAAAATGGCCCCTAAAAATATTTCAACACCCATTAAGCCTTTAGAAAGCTCTATTATGACTCATGAAGACGAAGAATGGAAACATGACATATCAAAATTACAAAAGCAAGTGCAACAAATTTCACTCTCGCAAAGAGCAACAAAAAATAACATGGAAGTTTTGAAGAAAGGCATGGAAAATAAGATGGATGGTTTGAAGAAAGGCATGGAATCTAAGATGGATGTATTGAAGAATGGCATGGAATCTAATATAGATGGCATGGAATCTAAGATGGATGGCATGGAATCTAAGATGGATGACATGGAAGCTAATATCGATGAGAAAATGGAAAACATGAAGAATGATCTAAAAGCAGACATGGAATGTTTGACAAAGTTGATACAAGAAATGTTTCCTAATGGTGAAAAGATAGTAGAGGAAACTCATGATGAGAACAAAATAAATGTTAATCGTGATTTCATAAACTCTAATGTTGGCGGGAAGAACCACCATATTCCAAAATGGATATGAGGAATTTTGATGGAAAGGATCCTGTAACATGGATACTACAGATGGAGCAATATTTTGATCTCCATAATGTGCAAAACACACAAAAGGTACACATTGCAACTTTACATTTAGAACAAAATACATTTGTATGGTATCACTAGTA